>OX155962.1:26434180-26449180 GCA_944548615.1 Micropterix aruncella
TTTCCGCGTTTCTACATATAACTTTAATTGCATCCGGTTAGTTTCCAACTCACATAATCACGTTATATTAGGATAGGTTCCAACTTAATCTAACTATCAACCTTTCAAAGTTAAAAATCCAATACGCGTTTAATATCTTTTAGATCTAACCTCACTAAAGCTCACTGATGCGGTGTGACCAACCTTAAGTAGAGGTCATTGAATTAAAATATAATACTGGTATAACCTACTTATTAAAATGTTTTACTGCTTCCGTTTGCCTAATATGTTTTAAACTAAGTACCTATAAGTAAATTAGCCAGCAACATCGTGTTCTGTGTAGGAACGTGATTTCATAATAATGGTAATCGACTGAATGGAAATATAAATTATTGGTCGAGAAATCAATACTAATAATAATAATGTAATCTGGCGGTGCATTTCTCCCAAAATTCATAGGAAGTTATTACAAAATAATATGGAGAAGTCGTGACATTAAAAAAACACTTGATTATTAGCTACACGAGCGATTGTTCATTGTTTTATTCGATTGTAGAAAATGAGCGACAACATCCCCAAACAATAATTTAATTTAATTTAATGATGATTTACAGTATATTTTTTGGTATTTTAAAATATAATTTGTGTTATTTTATAGTTCTGAAGAACAGATATATTTCTTTCATTTGACTTTTGATGATTTTAATTGTAATTTTGACTACACTTTAATATAGTTATAAACAGCTTTTAAGATAATTTTGGAAATGCAATTCAGATATTTATTAATTTGAAATACTTTTGACAAATTCAAAGTAATTCTGTAATTTTGATACAGTATCATATTAAATATATGTTTCCTAATGATATACCATGATTTTAAATACTTATAAGTACCTTATTTAATTGCTTTGTTTTTTTAATTTAAATTATAACCAAACGTGTGCACAGGTTAAGTGATTTTCTGGTACGCCTGCCTCAGTACAGGCCTCTATGACTAGGTAGGGAGCGTTGAAGTTCAACCTATTGTATGAGGAGCTTATTTTAATTTTCGTTCTAATTTCGAAGAAATTGTAATTTTACACATCGCGTGACAATTTCTTCAAAATTAGTCCAATTTTGAAGAATATATATAATAGGTTGAACTTCAAAAAATGCACTATACATATATAGACAAGAAGAATTTTAGGATATATAGGTAGTTATTCAAGGATAGGTAGTTATCTCTCTGGGGAGAGATATGTGTGCTAAATTAGTTTTTGCTTCAGAAACAGCATTTGGGATGTCATCCGATCGGGTCCCATCAAACTTGCAGAAGGCAAATTTGCAGACGGCAATCTTGCAGACGGCATTCTTGCAGGCGGCAGTTTTGCAGAAGGCAATCTTGCAGAAGGCAGTTTTGCAAATGTCAAAATGACCTAACCTAACCTAACAGAAAAACTTAAAACATTTTTTTTAATGTTTAGTTTGATGTATAAAAGTCATCCACTACAAGGATGCCGGTAATTAATGTCACTTCGATTTTAGGGAAAGAAAAACCTAACCTAACCTAACCTAACAGAAAAACTTAAAAACTGTACTGAAGGTTGCCGCCTGCAAGGTTGCCTCCTGCAAATCTGCCCTCAACAAATTTGGAACTGTCAAAAGTGACATTTGTGCAAAATTGCCGCATGCAAAACTGGCGCCCCCCGCCTGCAAGGTTGCCTCCTGCAAATCTGCCCTCAACAAATTTGGAACTGTCAAAAGTGACATTTGTGCAAAATTGCCGCATGCAAAACTGGCGCCCCCCATCCGATCTAGTGTAAGAGTATATTTGCAGGACATTTTAAGCATAGAGAGGATATTAGGATTCTCTTTTACCGAGGTTTCGTTGGCAGTGGATTTTCGATTCCGTATAAAACTTTCGCATTACTCTCATCTGTTGCTTTATTTAACTTTTTACCCACAACGAATTAAGAAGAGCTGTCATATAATTAATTATAATACAAAAAAAACATATGACATATGGTTTATTGTTATTGGAGGGTTGGCCCAAACAGTGACATTCTCGTTTATAGTTTATTGATAGAAAGTCCAGCGTCCTGCTACCCGAACTTTACCTCCTACCGGTCTGCCGTGTTCCAACAAAACCACGCAACCCGGGTTACGTGGTTTTGTCGGAATAGGGCTTATTCAACTCTATTCTTCGAATACTATGTAACTGTATTATTACTTTTTCATTATGACGTTTCATTCCCGAGATATACGTGGTGGACAAACCACGTAACCCAATTTAAAAAAAAAATATTATGACTAAAATACGTAAACCACTATTATAGGGTTTTATCGCAATAAATATCGCAGCCCATAGTCCTAGCGTATTACGACTAAACCACGTGCCGCGGCTCGGTCGCGGCGCGGGCCTCAGCAGCCCGCCGAGGCAATTCAATTATTTTGAATATTCCCATTGTTAGTCAGGCTAATTGGAATATAACCTGACTAAGGTTATATTTTATGTGGACAATTGTACCTCGCAAAATAAAAACAAAACGCTGTACTCAGCATTACTAAGAATAGTCAATGACTCTAGCGTTTAGGTAGAAACTATCAAAATAACATACTTGGAACCAGGTCATACTTTTATGGCTGCCGACAGCGTTCATGCGTGTATTGCGCGAAAAATCAACACTGCTGGTGATCTGTATGACTACGAAGATTTTCAGATGAAAATAAAATCTTGTAGGCGCAATTTGGAGGTGCAAAGTCTCCGATATAAAGACTTCGTGAAATTTTTAAGATGAGATGACAGTCAAGTTCCCTAAGTCATACAACATTTCAAAACTAAAAGTGGTTGAATTTAGAAGAGGTTCTACAAAACTATTCGCTAAGAACGCTTATGAGCAAGCAGAGTTTTTAGAGTTAAATGTATACAAAAAATCTCTGCAGATTAAACTTCAGAACGCAATCTCCAAAGGCAATGATATCAGTGTTCACACTTTAACATATCTAGATCACCAGGACTCGTGTTCAGGGATAAATAAGAAAAAAAAGAAGACCTCGTAAAGTTGGCTAAATGTATGCCCGCTTCACATAGGGAGTTTTTTGAAAACCTCGAAGTTAATGAAAACCTTCCAGATGATTATAGTTTGGAAGGAGGTCGTTAAAGAAGTAAAAAAAATATAAACTAAATCTAATCTGTAATTTGTAACTGCATAGTAAGTAAGTAATAATAATATAAATGACTGTATAATTTATTATACTTAATAAAAACAATTTATTTTTCACATACCTTTTTAAGTGTTTTTATGCAATTTTACTTAATTTTATTGCCTGTCTGCTTATTTTTTTATATTTGGTAATATAAAAAACTCTTACAAAATTTTAATATGAAAATTATATATATATTAAGTAATCTAAAGACACCTAAGATTTTTTTCCATTGACTACACAGGCTTTAATATCCATAAATAATAAAATAAACTCTTATATTATAATTACAAAACCACGTAACCCAATAATACGTGGTATTGTCATCATAAAGTATACTGTTTGCTATTGAATTTGTGCGAAAAAAGAGATATTTATCATTTAAAAATACTTATACTGAATATAGAGTATTTTTTTGTAGGTAGGATTTGAAGAACTTTAAATGATCTATGATATGAAAAATACCCCAAGAAAATGTATGGTGTAGTTTAGGAATAAAACGGATAGATCTGTTAAAAACTTTAAGAGCGATTATCTCAGTTCAGTGTTTCGCGGGTTACGTGGTATAGTCATAACACGGCAGCGGTAGGACACGCGTTTTTTGTTTATTTGAGGAATTCTAGGCCTGCTAGCAGGACGCAATTTTATTTAGGTAATACGTAGTGCATCTCATTCTCTCCTAGCGAGTTTTTAAATCACGTCACTGCGGCCAGTATGGCCCAAAAGACCTGGGGTGCGCGTACGCGCTAAAGTGACATATTTCGATGGACAAAATGGCGGAAACACGTCAAGTCGCCACGATGTTGGCGACGATTACGACAGTAGTTATTGTTGGAAAATGGGGAGAAAAATAGGAAACTCTTTATTAATCACAATATTTGAAAAACCTATTTTTATAAAATATTTTGAACAACCGTAGATATACAAATGTGATAAATCTCACTTACATAAGTACAATTTAATTCTCAACCCACAGACATATATTACGATTTTTTGTGAAATACAACTGTTTTTTCGAATCAAGCTATTATTATAAGCATAACTGTTACCTATATCATCAAAAGGTTTTCTACTTCTACCAAAATTAGTTACGCACGGCCTGCAGTATGCAGTAGGACCAGTGAGAAAATCCATACAAATTTACCGATAAAATTAGAAACTGCTGACAGGACTCGATACCGCCGGAACGGCCTTCTGAAAGCACCTTCCGGAAGGATAGACTACTGGGAGTCCTATCATTATTGAATAAATTGGCCAATAGTAGAAAACTTATCAGAATATTTCGTCTCTTAGACCATTGATTATATAGATGCTCAAACGTTAAGTAAATCCTTTCAGACCAGTAAAATTGGCAACCAACATCACGTACCTACCTTTTTTTAGAACCTTACTTTTTTAGAAAGCGCATTAGTCAAACGTCAAATTATTTTATTTTGTACATCGTACTGCAATTCACGAATCTTCAACTCGATTGTACGTATACAAAACATCTCTAAAGAGTAAGTATTGTTCGAGTAGCCCTGTCACTTTAATATGCGTGGATGTGTTGGCTGGCACGAATTTGATTGACGCCACTGGGCGGACCCAAAAATTGACCTTCGATTACAGCCTCCGTCTCATTCGCGTATACCTACAGGATATTAAATAAAAGGGATATTTTTTTTAAAAGTGGAGATTTCCTAGAATTCTGCTGAATTTAGCATGAAGAAAATACCTAAATACCTACCCCCAAAAGAAACACTTTTCAGTCATGTTCTTTCCCCTTTTCTCTCTAAATTTTACTTTCCTGGCAAAGTAAAGTATTGTGAACGCACTTCTGTGTGTCTGTGTTTCTGTGGGTATTCCTCAATGATAGCGACTAAACGCTTCATCCGATTAAGCTAAAATTTGACATGCAGGCATCATTTGGTCATGGCAAGAGCTGAAAAGATTGTGGTGAAAATCGGTCCACCATAGTTATACTTCGCGCGCGCGCTAGTCATACTTCAATCTTGAAATATTGAACTTAAAGCAACATGTATTTCGGTACATAGATGCGTCGTAGGGTCGAAATACATTGTTAAATCTTGGTTGCAATATCTCTTAACTGGCAACACTAATTAAAATAGCCGACTGAGTGACTGCAAGCGAAGCAATCTGTGTGTAAAAAAACTAAAATTCTTATTTGTATGTTAGTCGCGCGCTTGTCAGTGCGGTTGTTTCGTTTACCTAATAACGTATTTGGTAAACTAATGGATCGGTGCGTTGCAGTAGCTGATTTTAGCGATGTATCCGGTAAAATTGAAGACAATATCCCCATCGGAACGGATTTAGACGCAAGCATTGTCGAATATCACCAAATACAAACCCAACCAGAGCCGAAGAAATCATTCGTTTGTTCAGATTGTTATAAGAAGTTTCGACAAAAGTCCTATTTAGAAGAGCACATTGTTGCGATTCACCTTAAATTTGTAAATTTTCCCTGTGCGGAATGCGACAGGGCGTTTACGAGACGGTCATCACTGAAGAAACATGTAAATACGATCCATCGGAATGTAATGAGGTTTGAATGTGGGGAATGTTACAAAACGTTTACTAGGAAAGCTTATTTGAAGACACATTTAGAAGCAGTGCATAGAAAAATAAAAAAAATAATATGTGACGATTGTAACAGAGCGTTTTCAGTAAAAGGACATTTGAAGAGACATATCGAATCTGTTCATTTGAAAGTGATGAACTTTGCGTGTCGGCAATGCGGTCGAGCGTTTTCTTTAAAGGGAGACTTGAAGAAGCACTTGGATTCGGTTCACAGAAAAATAAAGAAGTTTTCGTGCAGCGAATGTGGCAAATCGTTCGCGCAGAAGAGAAATTTGAAGGTGCACTTTGAATGTGTACACGAAAAATTGAAGAAATTCGTATGTGGTGAATGCTTTCGAGGCTTCACGCAACGAGCTAATTTGGCGGTGCATTTAGAAACCGTTCACATGAAGTTGAAAAAGTTTACATGTACAGAATGCCACAGATCTTTCCCAACGCAGCATTATTTAAAAAAACACTTACAGTCCCACCATATGAAGATAAGGAGGTACACTTGCAACGAGTGCAACGGCGCGTTTACCGAGAAGGGCAGCCTTAAAACGCACGTGGAGACTATTCATCGAAAACCGAGGAGTTTCGTTTGTCTCGAATGTGAACGGGCATTTTCGCGGCAGGGAACTTTGAAGGAACACGTGGAATTGGTTCATCTAAAACTCAAGAGATATCAATGTCGGGAATGTTACAGAGCGTTTTCGCAGAAACGTAGTCTAAAAAAACACATGGAGACCATTCACCAATAATAGCAGTATAAAACAAGGGACGACAAATTCTGTACCTAGGGACTCATAATTTTATGGACTGGCCTGTTAGTATAGACCGCCCATGTACGGCCGCTGCTGCCAATACTGTTAAGAGTTAAATCTATCTTAGAATTATTATTATCTGGTATTTATAATATCAAGGTCAACCAACTGTAAAAGTTAAGTTAAAGTTTTGAAACAATGGAGATTGAATTAAATTGATTTCGGCATTGCTCTTATTGAAGTAGACCGAAGCTGGAACTACTTTTGAACTAGGTAGATAAGTGCTTTATTTAATGTCGGGCTTTTTTTCAAAATTTGTAGATTTTAGTATAAATATTTCGCGAAATATTCGCAGAAGCTTATGAAATTATTTCGAATGCTAAGGCGCCCAGGCCCAGGTCAAGTTGTAGAAGCGTTGCATCAGTCTTGCAACTATCTCCCTCTATACAAGTCGAGAACGTTTGTGCGTACCTAGGTCTCATCCTAGTACACGTCGACGAAAACGATCATAATACCTAACAGTGACGTTCTTCATGGTAGTTCTCTCGGTAGTTGTCGCAGCGAAAGCCGGTGGCATTGTCTAAGCGGTGTATAAGAGAGAGAACTACGACCCTCGTTACAGCTACGGCTGCGACGTCCAGGACAACCTCACTGGAGATTACAAAAGCCAGCAGGTCGAGGGACAGAGACGTCGTGCAAGGGTCATACTCCCTGGTCGAGTCGGACGGCAACAGGCGCATCGAGGACCATACCGCCGATCCACTGAACGGGTTCAACGTCATCGTCAGCAAAGAAACCTTAGAAATTGCAACAAAGGCAGTCATCGCTCTTGCTACAGCAAATACCTACTCTGCCCTAGCCCCGATCTTAACCAAATCATACTCCCATTAGCTTACTCCTCGCCTTTGGCCTATACCATTCTCCAACTCCGGTAGCTCCTCTAACTTGCAACAACCCTATCTTAGCCACAGTATACCAAACAGTAAGTTTACTCTCTGGCTACAGGGCATCGCGGGAAGAGGGTGCGAGGAATATGGGCAGAGGGGTACGTTTCGACGAACGCCTTTGGTTAGTTACGCGCAGGTAAAGGAAGGGGACTTTTTCAAACGTTTGTTTATCCGCGTGGGCCGAGTAGCGGGACATCTGGCGGCCATATCCGAGCCCTTGCGACTCGTGAAGTATTCGCTTCTGTCTGGTATACTGTGTCTTAGTTAGGTCTGTTCACAATCCATACTCAGTGCCGGATTAACCCATGCAGAGCTCTTAGGCTATCGAGGTCTCGGGCTCCCTTTGCACTTTGCAAATTATATTCCAATACGTTTTGAACAACAAAACCTTGATAAACCATTTTTTTTTAAACAAAACAAACATTGATAAACAATATACTTACTGTAATATTATTAAACATACATTAAACTTCATAAAACTGCATAACTTGATTTGAGATCTCATTTATCAGACATTTGGCCTCGTGAATTCTTTCGTGTTTCTAATTCACATTTTCACTGATGACTCACAAAGCCTTCTGAAGCTGCTGTAGCCGCGGGACAACGCCTTGGTCGCATCGGCCCTAGCACACCAACCACCTTGTATCACTCTTTTTTTTTAAAAAGTTTTGCAGAGCCTTGCTGGCCGTCACCATCATCGTTTTGAAGATATTTGAGCATAACCTCCCAACGGTGGGTTGATGCCGAGAAGATAGTGTAAATTGATTGCACAAGTCTTGAACTCTAACTTCTGCCTTGGTTTCATCCAGTAATTGAACTGAGTCCTAACAATTACGCTATTTATTACAATTATACGACCACAGAGTTTATTAAACATTTGTTCCTTAGAATGTCAATTCTATATTTTTTCTATTAGAAACAATTTAAAAGAAATATGATTGTAATGACTACTTGGTCGGGGGCTCGGGGGTCCCCTAAACAGCGTGGGCCCATAGGACAGTGCCTACTTGGCCTTATGGCTAACCCGGCACTGTCCATACTCCTCTCCGATCGTTGCTAACGCTCCTCTAGTTTATCACAATCTTTATGCCCAGTACGGCGTTTAACCAAACCGACGATTTCGGGTCCTTTTAATCCGGCCCTGTTTAATAGGCTGTTTATTTGTATTGTAAGAATTTTGTTTGAGAAATAAATATTATATATTCGTATAAAGATTACTTTTTTCCCTTTGTGTAACGCAGAAAGCTATTGTCAGAGTTTTATTGTCAGCTTTTGTTGTGAACGTTACGTTTGATGAAATAAAAGGAATTTAGGAAGATCTCTTTTGTGCTCCGTTTTACGAATTCGTGTGAAGTGCTAAGCTATTGGGCCTCTTGTCCACGCACGTGATTTTGTTGTGAAAACTTACGGTTAATTCGCTTTGTGTATGGATCACTATGGAAATTTGTTGACGGACACGGCGGAAAAACGGTTGGTTGCCGCCGCCGTATGCGCCGTGTCTGCTCTTCGGCGCGCCGCACTAATTTTTATGTGTTCTACGGCAGTTTATGAGAGTTTGTTCACGGTCCGGGATATTTCCACGGTGTACAATGATTTCGTCACCTTGAATATTGTTTACAAAAATGTGGCCAGTGTCATTTCAAGAGTGGCATGACAACAGATCAACATCCACCCCCTTGCTGTTTGGGAGACAGTATATTTCAATAGTCTCCAGACCCCTTCAGAAATTAGTCAGAATGCACATTTGATTGACTTCGCCGACCGGTGCGCAAACCGTCCAGTGGCACCGAGATGCAATCCCACCGGGAGAAACCGGTCCACCAGCGTCTTAGAGTCTTACCCGAGGTAGCCTTCGACTCGAGGAGGCTTCTAAATTGGAGCTGAATCGTGAGTTGAGCCGATCCGAGAACAAAATGGATCTTGTGGCCCAAGCTGCACGAAACCGTTCACCATCCAAAATATATACAGTGACAAGTTTATAAGACAGTGCACTCTCATGCTATTTGGGAGAGTTTACTGACTTCTGAAGAAAGCTGTTACTTCTGGATAAAATTGCAACGAGAGGCTCCACAATCTATAAACTCACCGTGCCGAAAACCCGAAAATGTTTTGCCACCCGATGCATATTGGCTTAATATGGCCCAAAAGTTAAAAATAATCTTGAAGAGATTAAAAGTCAATTAGATTTAAATTTAAAATTACAGCATCTTGTGAGAAATGAGGAGGACCTTTTTATATTTTAAAATGAACGTTAAAATGAACACTAATGACGTAAATTTGATATTATTATTTTTTTTATTCTAGAAGTTCATCATACGATATTTCATATTAATTTTAATTCTATGATCATGCCATGAGACTTCAGAGAATGCAAAATGCCTGCGCAAGATTTTGCTTTAGGATTCCTCCGCGTCATCATGTGTCACCATTCCTTGCAAAAGCTTCCATGTTGAATATGAGTAAAAGAAGGCAGCTCCATCTTGCGACCCTTGTACTCAAGGTAGTACGCAATAAACAGCCGCGATATCTTTACAAGATTATGACGTGGTCCCGTAACCGGCATGTCCATTCAACACGGGCACGTGAACAACTTGCTATAATACCCAAGCACAAAACTACACATTTCCAGTGCAGCTTTTCGTATTATTCTGCGGTTGTATGGAATCGGTTGGGAATGGCTTTGCGATCGAAATCAATTGCAGTATTTAAGGACCACTTTAAAAGTTTATTATTAAAGGAAGATATTTAGATGTCATAATTTGATTTTATTTTAAAATAACTATTGCTAATTGGATTATTACTATTGTCTTCGTTTATTTATTAATTTGTAACCTGATTATTTAATGTTAAATATTTTGATTTTGATTATTTTTGATTTATTATATGTAGATTATTAAATTTATGTAATTACGTTATTTTCTTTTAATATCATTTGATGTTAAATATCTTGATTTTGATTATTTCAATTTGTGTATTTATTTGATTATGATTATTTGGATTTTTTGTTTTAAGATTTATTTGATTAGGTTATTTTATTTTAAAAATCATATACCTATGTATCAATAATTAATAGGTGTGTCCTGAAAACCAGGATAAGAGATATCCTGAGGATACCCCTAATTTGCAGCGTTTGTAGCTTTATTTCATAGTCTTTGTCTATTTATAGTTTTAATTTTTAATCTGTGTGTTCTTGTTTTTTTTTTGTATATGTTTTTTTATAACTGCTGCAAATAAATAAATAAATAAATAAATAAATTTCGATATTTTTAAATATAATTATAAATTTAATTTATTGCAATTACCTGTTTTACACTTTATTAGTTTTTTTCTGTTTTATATTGATTCTATATGTGCGCGTTATGAGCAATCGCGTTATAGGATATACGTCCTAGATGGGAGTATATACTAGTAAAGGCTATCGCCTAATTAAGCAGATTCTGCAATGAAAACAATTTGAATATAATATTTTTAAATGAATAATATTATATATTTCATTTTATTTTATTTTATTCAGGAAACAGACAGTACAAAAAACATATTTACTTAATCAAAATATAACAAACATAAACAATGTATATGTTTCCACAAATTAAACGGTCTGATAGTGCGTTATTCTATACATATAAAAGAAAAGTTTAAAATATACAAGCATTTTTTAAGTGAAAAGTTAAATTATTAGGGTTTTTTAAATAAACAGAAAATATTCTGAAAAGTGATTTGTTATTTGGATGTTATGTTATAATATTATCATATAATGTTATAATATTATGTATTTAACATCGCAGGACTCGGCGGGGTGAGATTTCGGCGGGTGCGAAGCCGGCCGCACAAACTCGGTGCCTGCATGCTCGGCGGGGTGCAAAAGTCGTGCTCGCCTGACACTGACAGCTCAAAATTGTATTCTTTCTGGAATAGCTCTGTGTTGCTGCAGTGCATTTTTCGTTATTTGCCTCGCAATTTTGGCATTTCCATCGGCATTTATATTAGGCATATACAATGGAACGTCAAGGAACCAGTGCATCCAGCGAAATGAATATACCAACCGGCGTCGTTCTTAAAGCGGAGCAGCCGGATTTTTTTGAATGTGAAGAGGAACCGATTGAACCCTGCGATATGAATATACGAAGCGGCGACATTCTCAAAGCGGAGCAGCCAGATTTTTTTGAATTTGAAGAGGAACCGATACGCTTCATCAAACCAGAACGGAGGGATGCTATAGAATCGCTTATTGAGGAGGAGGAAATACATGCTGTTACGAAAGAGCTCGTAGTATTGGTGAAGAAGTTTGATAATTTCACTTGCATCGTATGCGATTGCAATCTCGATACAAGCAAGTCAATGCGAATTTGGAATTTTATCGGTGAGGTTGTCTTATTTTGCAATGACTGTCACAAATCAAAGGGTAACAAATTTATATGTGTAAAATGTAACCTTGGATGCCGTGACAGGCGAGTTTTGGTCGATCACGTCAACGCGGTTCATCGTCAGTTGAAGAATTATAAGTGTGAAGCGTGTGACGGGGCTTTCGCATCAGCAGGATATTTAAAAAAACACACCGACTCAATACACCGCAAACTGAAATATGCATGTCAGGAGTGTAATAAAGTGTATTCTCTTAAGGGCAACTTAATCAATCATGTTAAGTTTGCGCATCGAAAATTGAAGTCATTCACATGCAGTGAATGTAACAGAGCGTTTGCATGTCGAACAAAATTTAAAATACACGTCGACAGAGTTCATCGCAAAATTAAGGAACATCATTGTAATGAGTGTGAAAAAGCCTTCTATGATCGACCAGAATTAATAAAACATATAAATTTGGTACACCGGAAATTGAAGACATTTGTGTGTAGAATCTGTTATCGCAACTTCGGACAGAAAGTGCATCTGAACCTACACATTGACTCATTTCATCTCAAAACAAAATTTCCTTGCGCAGAATGTAACCATTTGTTTACAGACAAAGGCAATCTTGTTAGACATGTTAGTGCAGTTCACCGAAAATTGAAGCCATTCGTTTGCGAGAAATGCAATCGCTGTTTTGGATATCAAAATCATTTAACATCACACGTGAGATCGGCACATCTTAAAATAAAGTTTATCTGTGCGGAATGTAACAAACCGTTCACTTGTAAAAGGTATTTAGTCATACACATAAATACAATTCACAGAAAATTGAAGACATTCGTGTGCGAGAAATGTGATCGTGGTTTCACCCAACGAGGCAGCTTAACGCTGCATGTAAATGCGGTCCATCTAAAATTGAAGAATTTTTTGTGTGCTGAGTGCAATCACGCTTTTACTCGACGAGGCAGTTTAATCACACATATGATTTTAAAGCATGGCGCCGCGACACGAGGGACGTATACTAGATCGTATCTACACAAAGGCACTTCGTTTTAATATTCTATTTACATATTCAGACAAACGGACAATTATCAGAAAACAATTTCGATCTAGAATAATTTGATTACAGATGTCGCTATCTTTTTAGATACTGAGTAGGTACGTACTGTGAACCTTCCTAGGTTCTTACAAAAAGTTCTATTAATGTCATGGTTTTAATGAAAATGGATACATGAAATTTCTTTGAACTGATTTAATTACTTTTTTGCAACATGGTATTTGTATTTCTCATAATTTGTTGTGTAACTTCTCTTTTAATAAAACTCTTACTATTGCTAATTATTTCGGTCTGTAACGTAATGACTTTTTGCCTTTTTCTCTTTTGAAATAAACACATTTTTACTAATTCTATACCATTTTTATTTTTACCATTTTTACTTGTTTTATTTGTACATATCAATCCTTACCTGAGCCAATTTGTGCGATAATATAAAAGTTTATTTTCTGTTACAGTAGATTGAGAGCCGTAAAGATATATGATTTTGGGGTAGCCGGAGATCAAGCGGCCTGCCAATAAAAACGTATTTGAATTTTAACAACTGTTGCGCTCGAGCCGCCATCTTGGAAAAATAGCGCAACGATTCAGTTTTGGCTTATATCTCACTAACTTTAGCAATATCGGAATTATGCTGCATTAAAAAAAAGAAAGCTTATAAAATTCTGTACAAAAATGTCATATACATTTTTTTATATCATCTATTATTAATCTGAAAACAGCCTAGCCAACTGACAGTTGACAATCAAGCTGGGAATTTAGTACAACATTTTGTATGGGAACCCTGCCTTTTGTGATTAAAAGCTCATACTTTGCACAATTATTTCATAGGTGGTCCCGAGTGGATTTAGCTCAGGAGTTAAGGGGAGGGGGGGGGGGTTGATTCCGATGCGCTTCACTTTGAGCCCTATATCTTTCAATCTATAGATATTAGGCAAGTAGGATATCATTTTCGGATAACTCAATGATGAGGAATTTATTTTTGGAGGAAAATACCTATCCATAGAAAAAAAACTAAATATTTTCTAATATCCAAAAACCACTCAACTTTTTTGTACATATGCAAGGTTAACTTTTTAATCATAGAAGACATCTATATACAAAAATATATAGTCTATCAGCCACACTGGATTACAGCAATATATTTTTTATTGGACTGTCTTAATAAAAAGTTAATGAAAAAAAATATAATTCATCACATGGTAGAGCGGCGTATTTACGTTACCAGTCAAATAGGATCAAAGTTCGATGTTCGTCGGAAATAACTCATAATGTTTTTGTTCATTGAGGCGTACTGTTAAACATACTAAAAGTCCCTTACTCTATCATTCAGTTTTTCGCTTATACCTCGTTAACTGTTAGCGATATCGGAATCGTGCGTGATATAATCTATTATTATTATCAAAATACCCCGGAATGCATAGCTAAGTGCCAAAGTTGCATGCACCGCACGCAAGTCATAGTCCACGGGTCGGGTGTCCCGGCATTTTACAACATGATTGCCATCGGAAAATCTAAAACATTTTTGGTTTATTAGACAGAAGGTACATTCTCATGGTATTTGGGAGAGATTATTGACTTCTGGAGAAAGCTGTTGATTCTACAATGAGAACCATTTTCTATGATGACTAAAGATTATTCCAGGAACGGAGAATTATAATATAATCTATAATTAGGGCAGTTGAAAAAATCTTTTGTGTCACCCCAAGACTCCCTCCCCCCCTCACCCGCGCGCCAATTCGTATTATATTTGTAGTATATTCCGTAGTATTAAAATGGTATATTTCCAAAAATGATTTAGTATTTTCTTGATTATGGCGGATTTCAAACTTTATTTGCGTCGTTTTTAACGTTAACCGTTTTTTTCGTAGAGCTAAATTTATTAGAAATCAGGCAGATATTATCCAAAACAGTTCTTCATATCTACTTAAAAAGTAAAGATATAGAAGGTAAAATTGAGCATAAATTTGCAACGACAGGCTCCACAGCCTGCGCTTAAACACAGCGTGCCGGAAATCCGATCTTCTTTTGTCCATTAACATATAGAAAATTGGCTGTATAGTGCCCAAAATTTTTAAATAACTATAAGGAATCTATAAAAACATGTAGAAGTTTAAAGTCAACTCAATACTCATACTTCAACTTGGGAGAAATGAGGTGGACAAGGTAA
>OX155962.1:26454180-26634180 GCA_944548615.1 Micropterix aruncella
GCCCATTAATTATAGTGCCATCCTTTTAACCAAACCAACGATTTTGGGTCGTATCGATCCTCTACTGTTTACTACGTTATTTATTTTTAATTGTAAGCATTTTGTATGAGAAATAAATAAATTCGTCTAAAGCCTAGTGTTTTTCTTGGAGTATTATTTGTTGAGTGGGGCTTTTCTAAGGTCTTTATGAGCCTTGTAACACTGCGACCATTGCTGATCTATTGTGCTCTTTTTCTTGGAGTAACGAGGAAAGCTATTTTTAGCGCTGCATCATCAGGTTTTTTATGAACATTTCATTTGATAGAATTAAAAGTTCTTTTGTGTGCCGTTTTGTAGAATAGAATTAAGTGCTTTTATGCCTACATAACTCGCTTTTTATTTTATATTACTTTTATTGGTATCTGGCGATTATGTCGGCTTGTTTTAACAGGTTTTCGCCCCTCGGAAAATCTAATCTTGGGGTAGTAAGGTTATTATTTTGCCATACAAACCAAGAATGCTGTAATCCCCAAATTGCAGTTTCTGCGAAAAAGAGCAAGAAGTGAATTTCATATGCGTAAATTTTTAAATTGGCAAGACTGCTTCATATAATTTAAAACAAAAATACATGTAGGTACATACTATTTTTCATTGCAGTTATCTTTTACCGCTTTTTTTAACGTAAGGTGGACGGAGAGAGGAGGACTGGGAAGAAGAGGGGAGGGGAGGAGAGTGGCGGTGGGAGGGAAAGTTGGGGAGAGTAGAGAAAGAATGGAAGGGGATTAATGACTAGGATTTATAGAATGTAAATTTGAGTGTGAATAGAAGTTCATTTGTTTCTACTTATTCACTCAGTAAATAGGATCAGTTATTATTTATACATGCAGAGCATAGCTGATTGGCTTATGCAGAGATGTAGAGAATTCCACAAACGAGCTGCCTGTTTTGCAAAGCACCTAGAAAAAAGACTTAAAGAATGCTAAAGGGAATAAACAGTGGCAAATGCAGGCGAAGGATAACTTGAAAGTCCAATGAAAATATCGAAGATATTGTCAATTTATCAATATTCATATTGAACTGAAAGGTATTCATATCAGGATTTCGTTACTGATTTACAAATGTATCTATTCTGTAACTTTTAACAGTGCTAACTTTGTAACTTTTAAACAGTGTCTACCTTGTTTATTTTAAGTAAACTACTTTAAGAATGTATTTTAGGTATACTATTTTTATTATGTCGTAACCATTTTGATCTTAGCTTATGAAACCAATAGACTAGAAAAAACGTTTTCATAAAATTACCTTTAATTTTGCTATTACCCAAAATTCGTGTCTTCCACCATGGAACAGGCGCTTCCTAGTTAGGAGTGAAGCAGAATCATTGTGTTTGTATAATTATTATACAAACACAATGATTCTGATACGACCCTTGTAACAACTACGGCTGCGACGTCCAGGACAACCTCACTGGAGATTACTAAAGCCAGCAGGTCGAGGGATGTAGACGTCATGCAAGGGTCATACTCCCTGATCGAGTCGGACGGCATCAGGCGCGTCGAGGACTATACCGCCGATCCACTGAACGGGTTCAACGCCATCGTCCGCAAAGAAACCTTTATAGCAATTGCAACAAAGGCAGTCGTCGCTCCTGCTACAGCAAATACCTATACCCCATGAACCTACTCTGCCCTAGCTCCGATCGTAACCAAATCATACTCCCATTAGCTTACTCCTCGCCTTTGGCCTACCATTCTCCAACTCCGGTAGCTCCTCTCACTTACAACAACCCTATCTTAGCCACAGACTACCAAATAGTAGGTTTACTCTCGAGCTACAGGGCATCGCAGGAAGAGGATGCGAGGAATGTGGGCAGAGGGGTACGTCTCAACGGAAGTCTTTGGTTAGCGTTACGCACAGGTAAAGGAAGGTTACTATTTCGAACGTGGGCCGGGTAGCGGGACATTTGGCGGCCATATCCGAGCCCTTACGACTCGTGACGTTTTCGCTTCGACTTCAATTTGGTTCTAAGAGGCTACTCTCTGGTATACTGTGTCTTAGTTAGGTCTGTTCACAATCCATACTCAGTGCCGGATTAACCCATACAGCTCGGGGCCCCCTTTGCACTTTGCAAATTATACTCTAATACGTTTTGAAAGCAAAACCTTGATAAACCATTTTTAACAAAACAAACATTGATAAAAATATACTGTAATAGTATTAAACATACATTAAACTTCATAAAACTGCATAACTTGTTTTGAGATCTCATTTAACAGGCATTTGGCCTCGTGAATTCTTTCGGGTTTCTGATTCACATTTTCATTGAAGACTTATAAAGATGTACAGTTAAATGTAGAATCGCACCAGAACATCGCATACGTGCAAAACCGCTGCAGTTTAGAATGCGATGAAAAGAACGAAGAAATTTTTAATTTAGCCTGCGAAGATTGTGCCGCCAGCAACGGTGGCTGTAAACATGGCGTAACATTTTAATGTGGTTAAATCATCGAAGCGAGGAGCCTTCGATAACTTCTATTAAGTGTTATTGGAAAACATCTAAGATCTCAGGTATCGGTACTACACTGAACGTGATTAAGGCCATTTTGGTACAACACGTTAAGTCGAGCAGAATTAAAATGATTTTTTCGACAAAGTAGTATTAAAACTTGGCGAGCTTCAAATACAGTGGTCGCTCGCACAGCATGTAGGTATGTGAAAAAAAGAAGCGGAATAGGTGTCTATCCATTACCTATTTAATTATTAAAAAAAACGTTGTGGATTTTGATGTCGAGAGTTTTATAACATTTTGTAAAATAGAAATAATGGAATCACGATGTCTTCAAGTAAAAGAGGCTAAAATTCATAACATTCTAATTTGTGGTTTGAGCTGCGCTTCGGACAAATAACAGCCTCAAAATGCACGAATTATCTCAGTGCAAAACAAACGATGGCTCTCTAGTTAAAGAAGTATTTGGTGCTGTGACATATAAAGAAACTGCTGTTATTAATAGAAGAAAAGTATTAGAAAAAAATGTCATAAATCAAATCTCGCGAGTCAAAAACCTGAAGATAATGGGATCTGGTCTTATTTTAAACAATAAGTGTCCTATGATTGGTGGATCGCCTTATGGGCTTACCAATGACTGTTGTAGAAATAAAATGTCCGTATAAGGACAACACTATTAGTATGTACTAAAATAATGGAAAATTAGGCAAGAAATATTATGCTCAGATACAAACACAAATGCACATTTCCGGGAAAAGAAAGGGCCTATTTTGTATTGCACACGTGGACTTTAAAACCTCGAAGAATGTAAACGTGCATGAAGTACTATACGATAAAGACTATTGTGACAATCTTGTTGAAAAATGCCTATTGTTTCGAAAGGATCACATAGATCCAACCTCTTAGCTTTTATTCATTTTTTTCGCATTTTGACATCCATTGGAACAAGAAAAAAATCTTTCGATTCATTGGTGGTTGTGGTTGTACATTTTGGCACAAAACACGATTTTTCTACTATGTGGAATAGACATTTCAAAAGATATTAGCGTAATCTTCTAATGAAACCTTGTAAACCGTACGGTGGCGCGCGACGGACTGATTGAGTGTTGAACTATGACGTCACACGCAGCGAGCGCCGGCGGAGGAAACTAGCGTTGCGCATTTATATAAATATTTAAAATTCCATATCTCGAAAGCTAATTGACGTATCGAAATATTTTTTTTAATACATTTTTTTTATATTTAAAGACAATACGGAGAGCTAAAAATAAAAATTAGTGAACATTCTCCATTATACGACCGCAGAGTTTATTAACCCCTCAAATGAATGGCGATTAGCTCGGGTTGCCTACGGCAAAATGTATATAAATTTATATTTACATTTACATTTACATTTACATAGAGCGGGGTTTACTATAGAGCTATAGCATTACTATAGAGCGGATTACTATAAAGCGGCGCACATTTACATTTATATTTACATTTATATAAATTTATATACATTTTGTATACATTTTGCCAAGGCATCCCTTAAGGGACGCCTCACATTTGAGGGGTTAAACGTTTTTTCCTTAGCATGTCAATTCAATATTTTTTTTCTATTAGAAACAATTGTAACAATTGTAACAATTTTAATGATTACTTGATCGGGAGCCCGGGGGCCCTCTTAACAGCATGTGCCTATATGCCAGGGCCTACTTGGCCTTATGGCTAATGCGGCACTGTCAATACTCCTCTCCGATCGTTGCTAACGCTCCTCTAGTTTATTACACTCTTTATGCCCAGTACGGCGTTTAACCAAACCGATGATTTCGGGTCCTTTCAATTCAAATTAATTACACCTGCCCTGTTTAATATGCTGTTTATTTTTAATGTAAGAAATTGTGTGAGAAATAAATATTATAAATTCGTATAAAGATTAGTTTTTTCCCTTTGAGTAACGCAGAAAACTATTGTCAGCTTTTGTTGTGAGCGTTATGTTTAATGAAAATAAAAGGAATTTAGAAAGATCTCTTTTGTGCTCCGTTTACAAATTCGGGCGAAGTGCTAAGCTATTAGGCCTCTTGTCCACGCACGTGATTTTGCTGTGAAAACTCGCCGTGTGTATGGATCACTATGGAAATTTGTTGACGGACACGGCGGAAAAACAGTTGGTTGCCGCCGCCGTATACCTATACCGGTCTGATCTTCGGCGCGCCGCATTAATTTGTATGTGTTGTACGGCAGTTTATGAGAGTTTGTTCACGGTCCGGGACATTTCCACGTACAAAATGGATGTTTACGGTGCGGCTAACGCGTTGTACGGTGAAAAAACCGTCCCGTAGACAAGTTGCCTTACCCCTACATAACTGGTTTATTATGTCACCTGAGTCCTTTATCGGACGTATACAATTGTGTCGGCTTTTTACAACATGGTTGTCCTCTGAAAATATATAATATTATTTAGTTTATAAGACAGTAGGCCGGTCTCGACTACAACGGGCGAACCCGTCACCCCAGGCTGG
Source organism: Micropterix aruncella (assembly GCA_944548615.1). NCBI lineage: Eukaryota > Metazoa > Arthropoda > Insecta > Lepidoptera > Micropterigidae > Micropterix > Micropterix aruncella. Next base: position 26,459,170 of record OX155962.1, read on the forward strand.
TATAACGATATATATCGTTCCTTCAGCCGTGGGATGAGCGTAGAAGACTTGAGGACAAGACAATCTACTGTCTAGTTCACCAGAAACCCGTTAGAGACCGGCGCCTTATGGCGAGGAACCGGGAAAGGTACCCTGCGGGCAGTTTTACCCCCTAACTGCCAGTTTTGTCAGGATATCTCCGTCTGGAATTAACCTTTAGGATACCTCCGTCCTCCCTACTGGTTACTGGTCCGAAGTCGCTTACACAACCTCTGCCTGTTGTATTACAGCGGTAATTCAGTTTGAATTTATAGCGGACCTGAGCGTTCTTTGCCCGTAGTGCCACACGGGATCGATTGGCCCAAGGTCATTTCAAGAGTGGCATGACAACAGGTCAACATTTCCATCCCTTCAGAAATTAGTCAGAATGCACAGCTGATTGGCTACGCCCAAAATATATACAGTGGCGGGTTTATAAGGCAGTGCATTCTCATGCTATTTGGGAGAGATTACTGACTTCTGAAGAAAGCTGTTACTTCTGGATAAAATTGCAACGAGAGGCTCCACAGCCTATAAACTCACCGTGCCGAAGACCCGAAAATCTTTTGCCACCCAAGGCATATTGGCTTAATATGGCCCAAAAGTTTAAAATAAACTTAAATAATCTATAAAAACATGCAGAGATAAAAAGTCAATTCAATTTAAATTTAAAATTATAGGAACTTCGGAGAAAAGAGATGGAAAAGGTTATATTTTAAAATGAACTTCTTTGCATTTACATTAATGACGTAAATTTGATATATTTTTTTTTATTCTAGAAGTTTCATCATACGATATTCCATATTAGTTTTATTTCTATGATCATGCCATTTTAATATTTTTAAATATAATTATAAATTTAATTTATTGCAATTACCTGTTTTACACTTTAATAGTTTTTTCTGTTTTATATTGATTCTATATGTGCGCGTTATAAACAATCAATTGCCCTAGATCAGTCTGGCAAAAAAGAGTAGACCCTTAATAATGGGGGATAATAATTATATTGCAACACAGCAATGTTAGAATAGTAAGACCAAATAATCTAGGCCTATGAGCATGTCTCAGTACCGTCTCCCAAAATGCGCATTGTATGTAGGTAACGCTGATATGTTTTTTAAAATATTTCGATTTTGAATGTTTTTATTCTATTTTTTTTTATTCTAAATAAAATGCTGAGCGTACTTTGTGCTTTATATTCATATTGACCAAAATACATTATTCGTCGTTTATGTACAAGAAAAACAAGTATATGACTTAAAACACAGTACATTGTCTTAAATGAAAAATAAGGCTGTCGAGTGAGAGTTAGCCTGGTGTGGTCTGCCTAAGCAAACGCCTCTTCTAAAGCTTAAATAGCAATTGCTCAGGTTAGCGCTTCTGCTCTTTTTACACGACTACCTACTCAACAAAAAATGAGAGTTTTGTTTAGGGTTCATCTAGGGTTGTTTTCCGTTTCTTTATTCCACCATAACTTCTAAACATCCGAACTGATTGAGAAGTATGTGGTATTCTTAGAATCGTTATGTTATCCATGTCAGTTATGTTATGAGTGTCATAGGGTACCTTAACTATCCAAATATGAAGTAAATATTTGTCCAAATCTCCAAATGTTAATAAATTAACATAAATATGTATATCGTATTTAGGGTCAAATGAAAGGCCTGCTTGAGCACATTCCAAAATATATGAAGGGTACAGGAATAAAAGGGTTTGAACAAATTGCAAATTAAGAGACCAATCCTTGGGTCATAAAAATCATAATGTGATTTTGTAAGTAGGTATATCATAGGAATATTTTAATGTTTTACCACATTACATAATTCCAGAATTAAATATATTATTTTTCCAAAGGCAAGCTGAAAAATTTAAAAAAAATCTACTTGCTTTGGATACATATAATAAAAATATCTGGAATTATTTAATTAATAAAGTACTTTATCAATAATGGATTTGAATAGCAATCAGTGCAATTTTGGCAGTTTTTGGTACATCAAGCGAATGGCCAAAATTTTTGATTTCGAATGGCATTTTTGGTTGAAAATGCCAATTATGTCAATGAACCCCTATTATTCCTGTACCCTTCATATATGTAGGTATCTATATGGATAAATATATAAACCACAAATATTTAATTAAAAGGCCGTAATAACAGTAAATATTATAAATACAATAGTTCACTCCTTGTAACGGCAGTCGTGTTTTTTATTCCTTTTAATATATCCCCTTAATCCTTGTTCCTATAATCCTTGTTCTGATTCTATCACGTACGTCTGTTCGAAATGAGTAGATAAAAAAATCGACATGAGTGAAGAATATTTTGATGCGGCAACGCTAACTGTAACGACAGATGAGTTACATGCTGTGCCACTAGCGCAGAACTGATCAGTGGTCACTGACCCAGGACTGTAAAAAATCGACGCTTGCCCGTTACGGGCTGTAACGTTACTGCTGCAAATACCGCATTATCCTTATTAAACTCCTAAATTTAATTCCATGTTCCCTGTCACCAATAAAAACACATGATTCCAGTCACAATTACCAAATGGCGTATAAAACAAATAAATAAAAATAATTAAAGCTACAATTTTCGACAAATAAAATTAGTAAACAAATAAAGAGCTTCTGTTACACTATCGTATCTACTGTACATATCACCTATGTCGAATCACCGGGACAAACATTTTACAATTTAAAAGTGTCAATTTTACTGATGATTGTACACTTGAAAAAACGAAGAAAAACCACTGCGTATAGGCACGATGACTCCTTGTCACTGTGCGGTGATGTAACAGCGAGCTGTGCGGCGGGTGCGAGCAACAAACAATCCGCGCGGCCGATAAACAGACGCCGGTGCTTTGACGCGAGCCGTTGACTTCCCGAATCAGCAGCGGGCGCAGCCACTCCTTTATCACGCGGTGAGGCTCACGCAGGCAGCATTTGGTATCACCCCGACCAACCTACTGTACACAGTGGCTCAGACTCCCTGATTCGAACCGAGTTACCAGCCTCCTCATTTAGCAGCTATGTGAGGTTTTTCTATAAGACTTTCTCTATTATTTGCACATTGTTTATAATAAAATCCGATTTTTTTCAAACTTTCCTGCAAATGTTCCCGACCACCAGTAAAACCCAAATCTTCCCTTACGATAGTCAATAACTTTTGTAAAGGTGGTACCTCCTTGCGTACGCTAAAGAAAAAAGTGCACTTTTGTGGTATGGCACCAATATAATAATCGTCGAATTCCTTTAGGTGGCCTCTCCTATGCTTCGCAGGTGTTTCAAATTTGCCGCCAATATTGTATCTTGGTTTATTATGCGTCAAACTGTCCTTTCGGATTTGCCTGAAATCGATAAAAGTAAAACTAGTTATTAAGTTTCACAATTCCTTCGTTCACCTAAAAATTCATATATTACGACACGATTGACAGGTACCAACAATGTGGGGTTTGACTATACAGAAAGCTGTTAAAAACATAACCTTAAAGTAAAACATCAACACAAGTACTATTAACAGCGAAATGTATCGTCTTGTATGTATAAATTACAAGAAATATTTATAATTTTGTTAAAAAAAACATTAAAAGTGTTTTATTACCTGTGAAAGCCGCGCCTTGCCTGTTTATTTCGTCTAAATCGTGAGGAGTTTAGCCGCTCTGTATTCTGCTACACATCTTGTGTATGCGTTAAAAATAGCCTGCCTATCTCCGCTTCGGAAGGCTTTATTTGTTCTGACGCAAAAGAACTTGGAAAACGACGAAATTACTGCAATCCCGCGAACTCCCCTAAAACGCGGCATTTTTTGACATAAGGGTTGGTGTTGCAAAAGCAAAATATTCTTTTCCCACGTCGATTTTTTGTCTACTCTTTTTTGCCAGACTTTATATACTGCTCTGTCTAAAAAGTACCGGGAATTATTAAATAAAACACACAATTTTCGTTTAATCGTCAATGTTTATTTTATAACCTTCAAAGTAGTCCCCATTTGATGCAACACACATTCGCCAGCGTTTTTTCAATCTTCGAAACACTTTTTGTAGGCGTTTTTCGGTATAGCCTTCAATTCCTTCCACGAATTTTCTTTAATGGACTCTATGGACTCAAAACGGGTCCCACGAAGAGACAATTTTAGTTTTGGGAACAGGAAGAAGTCTGACGGGGCCAAATCTGGTGAATACGGTGGTTGATTAATTGCATTTGTCGCGTTTTTGGCCTTAAATTCGGTCACAATTTGCTGCTCTATGCGACGGTGCATTATCGTCGTGGAAAATCCACGAATTGTTGATCCACAATTTAGGCCGTTTTTGACGGATTTTCTCACGTAAACGCTTCATAACGGCCAAATAATATTCCTTATTGACCGTTAGTCCTTCTTGAACGAATTTGTGATGGACTAAACCGCGAATATCAAAGAAAACAATGAGCATCAGTTTGACTTTTGAACGACTTTGTCGTGGTTTTTTCGGTTTTGGCTTGTTTTTTGTCCTCCACTCTGATGCCTGTTGACTTGTTTGCATATCAAATTCATAGACCCATGTCTCATCGCCAGTTATAATGCGTTCTATGAATGTGGGATCAGAATCGACGCGATCCAGCATGTCTAAAGAAGTTTGTTTGCTGTACTGTTGTTGTAGAAAATTCAACTCCTTTGGAACGAGCCGAGCGGCGATGCGTCTCATGCCCAATTTATTTACCAAAATCGAGCGAATGGACTCATGAGACTTCAGGTTCAGGTCGCGTGCTATCTCTCTTAATCTGGAATGGCGATTACGGAGAAAAATTTCCTTGACTTTTTCGATATTTTCGTCTTTTGAAGAGGTCGAAGGTCGCCCGGAACGAGGGTTGTCTTCGACGATCTCTCGGCCCTCTTTGAATGCTTTGTACCACTCGTAGATCCGTGTTTTGGATAGAACTGATTCACCATAAGCCTTTTTTAACATTTTTAGGGAATTGGCACACGAAAATCCGTTCGCAACACAAAATTTAAGGCAAACTCTTTGTTCAATACTTTGGTTCAATGTGAAAATCGTGGCGCACTACTAAGGTGTACAATTCAATTGCTGTTCTAATCAAAATGGCTGACAGTTCGCGCGCATTCTAGGCATAGAGTAAATAAAGGCAGTTCTACCAACTTAAGACATTTTTTATTTTTTTGATATCATTAACAGAATCTTTTAAAATTCTAAATTCCCGGAACTTTTTAGACAGAAGGTATAAAGGGCTATTGCCTAATTAAGCAGATTCTGCAATGGAAACAATTTAAATATAATATTTTTAAATGAATAATATTATATATAATGTTATAATATTATAACATATTTCACAGCGCAGGACTCGGCGGGGTGACATTTCGGCGGGTGGGAAACCGGCCGCACAAACTCGGTGCCTGCATGCTCGGCGGGGTGCAAAAGTCGTGCTCGCCTCTCAACTGACAGCTCAAAATAAGTATTCTTTCTGGGATAGCTCTGTGTTGCTGCAGTGTGTTTTTCGTTATTTGCCTCGCAATTTTGGCATTTCCATCGGCGTTTATATTAGGCATATACAATGGAACGTCAGGGAACTAGTGCATCCAGCGAAATGATTATACCAACCGGCGTCGTTCTTAAAGCGGAGCAGCCGGATTTTTTTGAATTTGATGTGGAACCGATTGAACCCAGCCATATGAATATACAAAGCGGCAACATTCTTAAGGCGGAGCAGCCAGAATTTTTTGAATTTGAAGAGGAACCGATTCGCTTCATCAAACCAGAACGGAGGGATGCTATAGAATCGCTTATTGAGGAGGAGGAAATAAATGCTGTTACGAAAGAGCTCATAGTATTGGTGAAGAAGTTTGATAATTTCACTTGCATCGTATGCGATTGCAATCTCGATACAAGCAAGTCAATGCGATTTTGGAATTTTATCGGTGAGGTTGTATTATTTTGCAATGACTGTCACAAGTCAAAGGGTAACAAATTTATATGTGTAAAATGTAACCTTGGATGTCGTGACAGGCGAGTTTTGGTCGATCACGTCAACGCGGTTCATCGTCAGTTGAAGAATTATAAGTGTGAAGCGTGTGACGGGGCTTTTGCATCAGCAGGATATTTAAAAAAACACACCGACTCAATACACCGCAAACTGAAATATGCATGTCAGGAGTGTAATAAAGTGTATTCTCTTAAAGGCAACTTAATCAATCATGTTAAGTTTGCGCATCGAAAATCTAAATCATTCACATGCAGTGAATGTAACAGAGCATTTGCATGTCGAACAAAATTTAAAATACACGTCGACAAAGTTCATCGCAAAATTAAGGAAAATCGTTGTGATGAGTGTGAAAAAGCCTTCTATGATCGACCAGAATTAATAAAACATATAAATTTGGTACACCGGAAATTGAAGCCATTTGTGTGTAGAATCTGTTTTCGCAACTTCGGACAGAAAGTGCATCTGAACCTACACATTGACACATTTCATCTCAAAACAAAATTTCGTTGCGCAGAATGTAACCATTTGTTTACAGACAAAGCCAATCTTGTTAGACATGTTAGTGCAGTCCACCGAAAATTGAAGCCATTCGTTTGCGAGAAATGCAATCGCTGTTTTGGATATCGAAGTCATTTAACATTACACGTGAAATCGGCACATCTTAAAATAAAGTTTATCTGTGCGGAATGCAACAAACCGTTCACTTGTAAAACGTATTTAGTCACACACATTAACGCAATTCACAGAAAATTTAAGGCATTCATGTGCCAGAAATGCGACCGTGGTTTCACTCATCGACTCAGCTTAACGCAGCATGTAAATTCCGTGCATCTAAAATTGAAAAATTTTGTGTGTGCTGAGTGCAATCACGCTTGTACTCAACGAAGCAATTTAATCACACATATTATTAGAAAGCACGGCGCCACGTTACGAGGGACGAATACTGGATCTTATCTACACAAAGGCAATTCGTTTTGATACTCTATTTACACTTTAACCCCTCCAATGTCTAACGACCGTCAGCAGACAAGCGGACAATTATCAGAAAACAACTTCGATCTAGAATAATTTCAATGGTCGCCGATAAAAACCGATCGCAACATATTGCAGATAATGCCAGCTTTTTACATACTGGGTACTGTGAACCGTCATGGCTACTTACGAAAAGTCCTAATAAATTCATGATTTTAGTTATATTAATTAGTCTTAAAAACATTAACTTATTTCATAAGTCATTAAATTAGTTGTTTTTTTTAAAACTAATTTAATAACGGCAACATGATTTTTTTCTGTAATTTTCATATTTCTTTGTGAAACTTCGCTTTATAATAAAACTCTTGCTTATTGCTAATTATTTCTGTCTGTACCGTAATCGTTTTTTTTCTGTTTTGAAATAAACACTTTTTTCACTAATTTAGGCCTGTTTTATTTGTGCATAGATTCAACCCTAACTCGAACCAATTTGTTCGACATTATACCAGCAATCCATTAGTGCTTTTTATTTTCTATTTCACTAGACAATTGTCGTAAAAAATAAGAATTTAAAAGAAAAATTTATTTCCCTAAGTACTTTTAACCTACAAAAAGATCAATATGTTATTTTTAATTTTTATATACAAATTTGCTAATTTAATTAGTATAATTGATTCACAAACAATACTCAGACATATAAAATAATTATTACCATTTTTTTTACATACATTCTTATTAGAGCCTAATATTTTTGTGTACTCGGCATGCTACATTTGTTGTTGCCTATGTGCCGTTTAACTGACAAATCACAAAACAGGATCAATATAAAAATTATTCATAGGTATTACATCAAAATGAAGAAAAAGGATTTCTTAAAATTATCATAAAACAAAACATATTAGAAATAGGTCCTATTTGCACTTTTATTCATTTTCAATTTGCATTTGTTTTCATTGTAATTTCTTGGATTTTATACATAACTTTGTGTTTTTATTTCTTTGCAAATTTTACGTAAAATTGTGTCCGGGCTACAGATTAATATTCTGTAATATAGCATTATTCTTGTTATTGTAAGTAGATAGTAGATGGTAGTGAAGAGGTTGTATAGGATGTGTTACCTTTCAACGCTGGATCCAGTCCTCATATTTTGTGATATACCCTGCCTCTTAACCGGTCCAGTCGGAACCGAAACATTTTATAATACATTTCACAATTCTGGGTTTGGCGGTGCTAATCTCCTCAGATATGAATAACACTTTTCTAGATGACAGAGTCTCTGGTATGCGATTGCTTCACATATGCATAGCAGATAGATGCTCTGCCGTTGCAGATTTTTTTTTTGCAAAATCTGCAAATTTCATCCTCAGGAATTCCCATGGTTTCAAATGGTAGTTCACTGGATAGTGACCGGTGAATAATCCTGTTATTAGCCTTAATTTACCTAGGTTGAAGTAGGTAAGTAGTTTCAATGACATGGAAGGTTTATGATTTTTGTTACTTATCTTTGTCCTTGAATAGCGTTGCCATAATGGTTTAGGTGCCTACTGACCGGGACACAAATCAAAACTCAAGAAAAGTAATGTACAGAGTGCTCTACGCCGGGTGAGAATGCTGTCCATACTAGTTGATAGGTAATAAGAACAGATACCTACCTAATAAGACTTGTCCTACCTAATAAGAACAGATAATGAAGGATTTTTTTTATTGACTATGTTTATTTAGCTAATAATAAAATGATGTAGAACACATGACATATATTCGATTTTATATGTCATGTGTTCATAGTTTTAACGATTAGTCGTTCTGTCTCCCTGAAGTGAGCGCAGAAGACTTGGACAAAAACAGTCCACCATCAAGCTCCGCCACATGCACGTAAGAGGCCAACGCATTAACCGCGAGATAGCTAGGAGGGTTACCCAGCGGGCTTACACTCACGCCCTTACTAATTGCGACCAGATTACTCCAGTCTCTTGATTGGTTCCGAGTTCGAGGTCGCTTGCGCGGTCTTCTCCCTTACGAAGCGGTGAAACGGCAGACCGTCCAGGAGCGCCAGAAGGTTGAATTCTAGGGGAAACTAGCCCTAAGGTCAGAGTCCTACCTAGGCTCACACTGCATGCGAGGAGGCCGCCGGATGGGTGTTGACCCGTGAGTGTGACCAACCCTGAACAGAATGGGTCTTCGTGGCCAACTCAGCAAGGGCCCGTTAGCTCCTAATAGCAATAGCTCAATAACAACAATATTATTTTCATTTAACTGTTCAAAAGATTCAACTCTTCTTATATTTTTCTGTCTTCTTGGCCAGCTTCAGAAGATCCGGTTTCCCCAAAACTTATTTGTTAAATTTAGAACAAGTCATCTTGAAATTAAACTTGCATTGAATGATGCTTTCCACTGTTTCGATGTGAAGGCGATTGCCTTATTTGGTCAACTGGGTAACTACTTGAGAAAAGATTTTCTTATCATTCGCGTTATGACCAGGGATGGCGTATACATATTGACATATCACAATTAAATTGCTTTTCCTCTCTTCCTCGCTTTTCCTCTCTTTCCCTCATGAAATAGTATATTTAGCCATTTATCGTTCAGGTCCTTTTTGGTTTATACTTCTTCATATTTTTGATTTTCCATAAAATTCTTGAGGTACGATATTTCTTCAAAGCTATCATCTGTAATAGCTATGCATTTCTCTTGTAGATAAATTGTAGTATTTTCTACATCCTGCCATTTTGGAGAGGTAGTGAGATTCATCCAAGATATGGAATTGGTCATTGCAAGTCTACCGATATATTAGGTAGATATGCTCTCAGATACAAATAAGTTGGTTACATACCCATTGCTCGTAAATCATGTGACAGAGAGAGCAATAAATTGAACAGTATGCGTGAGAATAGCGCGTCAATATGCTTCAAGGCAGCTCTAACACCGAAAACGGTTGCCAGCGGACTGCGACCAGTGCCAGCGGACTGCGACCAAACTACTACTGTCCGTCTTTCAAGAGCGGTTTTGAAGTGGTCATTTTCAAGCGCGAAAGGCCCATCTAGGGGATCATATTGTATATCGATGTGCGCAAGTCATCCTCGCACTGCTGTTGTCCGCCGACACTCGATTTTTGAAAAATACCGCGGCTGATTTATTTTGACTGGGACATGTGATTGGCCAACCGGGATGATCGGGACAGAGTTTCTAAACCGGTATGTCCTGGCGTACCGGGACGTATTTCAACCTTATCCTGGAATATCATCCCAGTATTTAAACTTCGTTCATCTGTCCCAGTAAAAGGATTTGTGTAGGAGTGGGGCTTCTGGTTATACCCCAGAGTCATTGAGGCTCTATGAACGGCATATCAGCTCCCTTCTTTGCACGGTGGTCAACGTTTTCATTAACTTGCATGCCCTTTTGTCCTGGAACCCACATCAGAGTAACTTTTATCTCCTTGCCATTTCCTCTAGGGCAGTGTTCGGTAAACTTTTTGGCCAAAGAGCCAAATATGTACATTACAACGATTAAGAAAAACATTGAGAGCCAAATCTGTTTAATAATTTAGTAAACCCTTATTATAATTTTACACCTTTATTAAATTACGGGTACGCTAAATAAAACGATTTCATACTTAGAAATTATTTTATTTAATGATAAAAAATAATATGAAAGTAAGGTATCCATAAATTTAAATCATGAAAATGAATGACAAACACTTTATGCAAGCAATGTCGTTGCATCTCCTTGGAAAGTTTGAGTATGTTAGGTTTGTATGTTGCTGTTTTTAATTTTAGGCACGATTCCAGGTTCTTATCAATAAGACAACTTCTCAGTTGACTCTTGATAAAATTCATACTTGAAAATGAGGTCATACTTTCGTCACCGTCTCTTGAATCGACACAATGTTATCCAGAGGAATATGATGTTTATCCATACACTCAATTACATTATTTGTCAAATACTCTCCACGTATCTGACCTTTGAGTGGCAATAATCTTAAAAGTTTTTTTTAGGACCTGCATGAGAAATAAATCTTACGAAAAGCGAAACTTGCGCTGTATCATTAATGTCACAAGACCAAGACGAATTTATGTCATAAGAATTAGTATTACTCGAGTAAATAGAGGAAGAATTGATAAATAGGGCACAGTGAAATGAGCGTGACTTGAAGCTTGTCCTAAGGTAGACAATATTATTTTTGAAATGAAGTAAGTAACTTAGTATACTATATATACATAATATATAGGTATAAGTGCGTGTTCGCCCATTGTGAAAAAAGAAAATTAAGTAAAAAGAAAAAAAGAAATTCCCGATCCATCGCCTCGGTTGGCCTTTTAAAAATTAGCCCGCTGATATGGTACGTTTATATAATAAAAAAATAGTTTTCTTCTGATAGCTAAAACAGAGCAATTAAATCTAAAATTTCAGTCACTAAAACAGCCTATCATAAATTTAGAAAGTGGTTCTAGATCAGCTTGCAAGATTTGACTTAAACTAACTTACGTACTAACATACATTGTAAGATAAATAAAAGCTTGTAAAAAGCCAGACGTATTGTGGTCCAGTGAAAAAAGTCTAGTGAAAAAAAGGTCTAGTGATAGATGCGCCTCTATTTTCAAAATCAGGTTTGGTCAAAATAAATTGTTATCAGCAGGCAATATTTCTCGGCAATACATTTTAACAGTATTAAAATATGGTCATTATATCGGCCATATGAAGAACAAATACAAGCTGAATCAAGAAATGCACGCAAAAAAATCTACATGTAAAAAATCGAGAAATATTTTTCCTAAATTAAGGATTAAATATACATTTAATCGTTTTATTTTAACATAACCTTTTGTGAAAATGAGGAAAATATCACCCCAGAACAGAATTATGTCTAGTGGAATGGCAACATTGCAATATGTATAATATAATACGATAATGTTTTGTTAAACTTTGTCAAATTATTTCGAAGGTCGAGGCGCTCGCGCCGTCCGGCCCCGGTCGAGTTATGGAAAGCGTTGCATCAGTTTTGTAACTATCTCCCTGTATAAAAGCTGAGACCGTGCATGCATGTCGCATTATCCCAGTACACGTCGAACGAATCGAACGCAATGGCAGTAAAGTTCTTCATGGTAGTTCTCTCGGTAGTCGCCGCGGTGAAAGCCGGTGGCATCGTCCAAGCAGTCGACGAGTACGACCCTCACCCGCAGTACAGCTACGGTTACGACGTCCAGGACAGCCTCACCGGGGACTATAAGAGCCAGCAGGAGTCGAGGGACGGTGACGTCGTGCAAGGGTCCTACTCCCTGGTCGAGTCGGACGGCACCAGGCGCATCGTCGAATACACCGCTGATCCACTAAACGGGTTCAACGCCATCGTCCGCAAAGAACCCTTAGCCGTCGCAGCAAAGGCAGTCGTCGCTCCTGTCGTAGCAAAGGCCTATGCCCCACTAGCCTACTCTGCGCAAGCTCCGATCTTAACCAAATCATACTCCCCATTAGCTTACTCCTCACCTTTGGCTTACCATTCTCCAGCTCCTGTAGCTTCTCTCGCTTACAACAATCCTATCTTAGCTAAGCCTTATTACAATCAGTACTCCTCACCGATCGTTGCTAACGCTCCTCTAGCTTATAACAACTTTTACGCCCATTAATTATAACTTTTAACCAAACCAACGATTTTGGGTCGTATCGATTCTCTACTGTTTACTACGTTATTTATTTTTAATTGTAAGCATTTTGTATGAGAAATAAATAAATTCGTCTAAAGCCTAGTGTTTTTCTTGGAGTAACGAGGAAAGCTATTTTTAGCGCTACATCATCAGGTTTTTTATGAACATTTCATTTGATGAATTAAAAGTCGTTTTCGGCGGATTTCTTTTGTGTGCCGTTTGTAGAATAGAATTAAGTGCTTTTATGCCTACATAATTCGTTTTTTATTTTCTATTACTGGCGATTATGTCGGCTTTTTATAACAGGTTTTCGCCCCTCTGAAAATGTAATCTTGGGGTTGTAAGGATATTATTTTGCTATACAAACCAAGAATGCTGAAATCCCCAAATTGCAGTTTCTGCGAAAAAGAGCAAGAAGTGAAATTCATATGCGTAAATTTTAAAATTGGCAAGACTGCTTCATATAATTTCAAACAAAAATACATGTAGGCACATACTATTTTTCATTGCAGTTATCTTTTACCGCTTTTTTTTAACGTAAGATGGACGGAGAGAGGAGTGAGAACAAGAGGGGAGAGAAGGAGGGTGGCGGTGGGAGGGAAAGTATAATAGGGGAGAGTAGAGAAAGAATGGAAGGGGATTAATGACTAGGATTTATGGAATGTAAATTTGAGTTGTGAATAGAAGTTCATTTGTTTCTACTTATTCACTTAGTAAATAGGATCAGTTATTATTTATTGCAATATTTGAAATGATATAGAATGGAAACGAACGGAAGCTGCATGATCATTTGCCGTCGCAAATATAGAATTCCTAATGGCTACTAATACATTTTAATGACTTTAATTTGATTGTATTGTAGTTTAATACTACGAATTCTCTTGCGGACATCATTTCATCCCAAATATTAAGTAACATGTCTAACTTGTATATTTGTAAGCAACCAAGCAATCAAGCAAACTTGATTGTAATATTGGAGTCCTGTCCACCCTAGAACGGGCTAGTCCCAGTTGGGTGACAGAAACAAATAAGCAAAAGGTTAAGGTTTTGCCATTCGGTTCCTGTTATTTTTATAAGCTAATCGATGTTTCATAGTAATTAATTCTTAAATAAATAAATAAATAAATAAACATAATTTTACCGCGCCTTCAAAATATTTATATTTTAACTCAATTTTAACAGATAATTATGGTTTAAAGTTATTTTGTAAAACAATTTTATTTTACGCAGTAAAAAAGAACACTTGCTTGGTATTGTAGTAAAAAAGAACACTTTGAAATAGGATTTATCTATATTACGCATATTTTTTGACTTGAAATGACTTTAAAAATATAATACAAACATTTTAGGTTATAAAAATTCGCATAAAAAATCCGCTTTGCTTATATGGCATCTGCAAATTTTATAACCTTTATAAAAATATAAGCTGCGTAAGTGAGGGCCTAGTGACCACTTTACAGCTTTATTTTTTTGTAAATCAATTACTGCACTTCAATATGACTATAAGCTCTATAAGGGTGGGTCTTGTAAACAATACACAGCCTTTGGTGAAGTAAGGGTAATGTAGTAGATTTTGTTTAGTTTGTTCTATAAAGGTTATTTATTCGACTACTCTACAGCTGTCAGTTTTAAAACAGTTATAAATAAGTATGCTTTATAGCGATTATACCACCCTTATTCGACTAGAAGGCTTATACAGCTAAAACGCTTTATAACATAGCTGAATAAGGGCCTATATAGCAATTGCGAGAAGCTATTACTTGCTCGTATGTATAAGAGAAGCTGAGTAAACCTTTATACGACAAAATTATATGACAAAAAGGTAATATAAGCTAAATTGCTTTAATGACACATTTACGTAGCTGAGAATTAATCTAAACGACTTTACATAACTTTTAATCAGCTGAAATCTATACTCGGCACTTTTTATATTGCTTTTGTGCTTGTTGGAAAGGACCAACAGCATAAGGTGTATCTGAGTTCGCTCTTTCAAAAAGGGCAGCCGTGTATTTGTTTTCTCCTGATCAGTCTTCAGGGCTATATATTTTGTTGCTCTTTCCACGACACAGGAAGCGAATGCATCCTGTTGGAGTTGGCCACGAAAACCCATTTGTTCAGGGTCGGTCACACTCACGGGTCAACACCCATCCGGCTTCCTCCACGCATGAATTGCGAGCCAGAGCAGGACTCTGGCCTGAGGGCTAGTTCCCCCTGAAGTCAATCTTCTGGCGCTCCTGGATGGTTTGCGCACCGTGCGGCGTCAGCCAATCGATTGTGCATTCTGACTAACAGTTGGGGGAGTGGAAACAGTACTGTCTCCTATAGAGCGGGGGAAGTTGTTCACCTTACGGCCCAAAATAACAAACAGAACCGTTGGTCCCACCGACATGCCAAAATACTAGCATAATCTTCTCAACCGGGTATAACCTAACCTCCGAGATAGGAGGTCGCGCTGGGGTTGCCAGAAGTAAGGAAGCTTGTGATTTTAGAGTTTGTACTGTGATGAAAATGTACAAAATATTAAAATTAATAGATTTACATTACAAACCTTGATGCCAAAAAAAATATTCTTCAACTTAAACCGATAATATTACAGCATTCTAAACACTCGACGATGCGTAACGTTGCTGCTTGGCGATTTCTAGATCAGTCTCTATTAATTTGAGAAAATATGACATCAGCTACCGCTTTTATTATTTTGTAGAACTATGACTTTCGATAGTCAATAAAACAGGAAAATATATCAACATTCATGTTCAGGCATATCTCTCCTAGCTTGTGCCAAATCTATTTATATAAAAGCAAACTTCTGTGCAAAATTCTGTGAAATATTTTCTGTACACAGGATGAGTTTTTAATTAGTGACATCCTTATAATGGGTGCATCAGTACGAGCAAATTAGCAACTTTTGATACATAAACACAAAAAAGAACAAAAAAAAATGTAGTTTTTCGAAATAAAAAATATTTTTAACATTTGTATTTTTCTATTTTTTTTAAAGTATAAAAAGTGTTGAGTGCGCTGCGATAGCCAAAACATCGCGAATAAACAATATTCGCGATATTTTACCTATCGCTAGATGGCGCAACGCGCTCAACGCTTGTCAAACATCAAGTCAAGTTATTCAAATTTACAAAATAAATAATACGTTTATTTTTGTTTTTTGTTTTTTCCAAAATTTTATATTACAAGTTGCTTTCCTTGTCGTACTGCTTCACCCACTAAAAGGATGTCACTAATAAAAAACTCACGGTGTATAGAATTGTGCGATATCCCGCCTCGTAACTATGCCGTCTGACGGGGATATCCAATGGGTTACGGGTGGATCATTTGGTTGCTTGTGCAAAGTTTAGTTGACAGTGGAAGCGTTTGAAAACTTATGATGAGTATTGAGAGGTGAATTATCGATATGGCGATCGCTAATCAAAACTCACGTACCTTGACGGTCATGTAGCTGCAGCAGTGGGATGCGCGCTGCTGATTCCGCTTTTGCGTAGCGCGCACGCGTGCGCTGATCCAAGTGTATGGTGCGTGCGACGCGCTGTTTCCTGTGGGGTGCAGTCGTAACACTCCCGTAGGATCGATGTGCCTTTACAACGAATCCGAGTCCGCAATTCCGAGACAACAAACGAGGTTTTGTCTGAGTCGGCGAGACCGTGACCGCGGTCGAAAATCGTTGCTACCGTTCGAATTGACAGACTCACCCGCCGCCGTTCGAAAGCGGGCGATATTGCCAACTGTCAGGTTTTTGTGAGTTGACAGCTCTCACCAATCGATAATGGAATTATGCAAATCATAATATTACAAATGAATTCGAATTTATCAATAACAATATCGAACAAGAATCACCAGACTAATCATTTGATAGTCACCATAATTTTTTTGGCATAGATAAATATATTGAGTGAACCACTAAACCTAGACAATGAACTGCATAGAATGTCCTTGCGTGGCATGTTACGAACGTTCCACTTCAAAAACGGCTGATGTAGTATAGTTTCACATTTGCAGCAGACTCTTGCAGAATTTATCATATATAAGCGGTTATAATCCTTCATCGGCTATCAGTAGTTTATTGCTCGTCGATCCTGATAAATCAAAATGGCATACAAGGTAAAAAAATATTAAATTTCATATTTTTAAAAATAAAACTAAACGTTATTTGTCAATATTCCAGATTTTCACAATCATCATGTCGTTTGTGGTGCTAGCAACCTCTAGCACTTTAATAGGAGGTCGATCCATATTGAAAGGACTCGACTCATACGACCCGAATAATCAATACGCCTTCAGCTACGGCGTCCAAGACGGCCTCACGGGAGACAACAAAAGCCAACAGGAATCGAGGAGTGGGGATGTGGTCAAAGGATCTTATTCCTTGGTGGATCCCGACGGCACCAAACGAATCGTCGACTATGTGGCAAATCCAATCAATGGATTTAACGCCATCGTGCGGAAAATACCTTTAGGCTTCGCACCGGTTATAACTAAGCCTGCCTTAAACCCTTTCATATCAAGGCAGTATTCTTCATTGGGTCCTTTATCTCTTTCATATGCAAATCAGAATCTCATTTCCAGGTCTTACTCTCCTGCTTACAGTGTAATTCAGTAGCCGATTTTGGGCAAATCTTGGACTTTAAACGATCCGATTTTGACTACAATTACCAATCCTTTAAGAGAAGGTTTATTCCTCGCCATTCCTACGTAATTCTGACTGGCTCTAAGACTTGTAATTCTGCCAAATTTTGATTATAGTATACAACAAATGATTTGTAAATCATATGAGACTGTCCGCAATCTGTAAATATACCTATATAATATATTCTTTTAATAAACTGTATTGTGCAAATTCATGTATTTCTTATTTCTTAATTATTGACCCTTCGGCTACGTAGGTAATGACCAAATTTGGTTGGACATCAGAACACCGTTGACTACGAAACGATCAATATTGGCGGCTTGCTCCCGGAGCGCACAGTAATATTATTTTCTAATTCGAACGCATCCTAAAATCCATACCAAATATCATATTATTACTATAGATACAATGACGGCCGCTAGAATAATTTCGCGCGTCGTTTCGAGGATATTTATGGTAAAATTCCATTGTCAAACATCATCATTTTTTGTTTTCGAGAAATCATCAAATTTTTTTTTGGTTTTTATGAGCTAATATCTAAATATTTTTAAATGTAAATAAGCAAAACGAAATATTACCTTTGACAGAGAATCTAATATAGACCACGATAGTATTTACAATTTCTAAATAGGGTTCCGTATTTTTACGTAAGACAAGTACAAGTTAGAAATGCCGATTTTTTTTTCAGTTTTTCAACTTTCTCATATTTATTCATAATTATCTAATTGTTTTACAAAATGTTTTTCGAAAGCTCCGGATCTGTATATTTTGGTTTCAATCGCGCATATCTTTCATTTGTGAGCATTGCGTTAAGTATTCTTTAGTAAAATAGATGCCAATTTACTTACTATAAATACCTATATCTAAATCAATAGCATTTTAGTTTTACTGTACTGCCGATATATTAATTTTAATAAACGGGTAAAACTAGATAACCATCGCTAAGTCTTTAGGAACCTTGTATCAGAATGACAGCATATCCACGCTATGTGTCTCAATGGGTCTGACAAACGTTTTTTACTTTACATGCCAAATAAATCTACAAAAATATACGAGAAAAACTGTGTTTTTACTTTTTTCATATCTTAAAAAATGGATGAGATATTTACGATCAAAGTGCGTATTTCCGGCCGAATGATTTTAAAATCGCGGGCGCGCGCTCACTAGCCGATGACGTCACAGCCTTGGTCATTCGACAGCTGCGCTCTCGTTCGCACGCCGCAGCGCTGTAAAAATCTAAATTATAAAGTTCTCTGTGGTAAAAATGGGAAAAAAAATACTGTATTGTGCCTCAGTGCTTCAATTCAACTGTTAAAACACCTGGTAAACTATTTTTTTATGTGCCTAAGGACCCAAAAAGTGGATGACAGTCGTAAAAAGAGTCGATTTAATAGGCCCTAAAACTAACTGCTGTGAAGACCATTTCGATGTAAGTATTTACTATTTGTTAATAATGGTTTTATCCTTCTTCTTTCTACTTATGATTGCAACATTTGACCTACTTAACCTACCTATCTACTGGCAGTGCAGTGCTTCTCAACCGAAATATTTTCATCCCTACTATGAATTAGTAAATGTTTTGTCAGAAGTATCAAACTCGCGGCCCGCATTTATCCTTAGTTTTCGTAGTAAACATTTTTTTAATGATAGATTACCTTTTAAGTGATGCAACGTACATTAAACACGGTTTTAATTCACGGTTTTTATTCGGGTTTTTAATTTGTTTTTAAAATGTTATTATTTTTGTTTTAGGTGGAAAATGAGATGGAAAATTATGTAAAGTATAAACTAGTTGGAGGAAAACTTAAACTCAAGAAAGGCGTAGTGCCTCATAGGTTTGATTGTCAAAAACAAACAGTTGAAAAACCTGAGCGCTCTTTTGTAAAAAAACTTAAAATTGCAAAACTGACAACTTCCTCAAATGAATGTATTGCGTCTACTTCACATGACATTGAAGAAATATATATTGTGGATTCCATTCCTCGAGTTCAAGATATTGTGAATGACGACCCCTTAAATGATGTGACAAGAGATGAAAATCTAAGTAGTACCAAAAAAAATATTTTAAAAACGAAACACAAAAAGTACATATAAGTACATATAAGTCGTCGTTATTAGGTATTTCTGTGACCTTGTTATTTTGAGCAAAATCCTTGGCTTTGATGAACTTCAATGTAGTTCCAATACCTGTAAACATTACAACAATATAACAATATAATACGACATAACAATAATATAATGATAGGTGCTGTACTGGGTGAATAATAAACTACACCAGCTGTAACCTATTTTAAATCTCTATTAATCACCTGAAAGAGTTGCCTTCTTCCAGTACAAAAAAAAACATTTAACTGAAGTCGGCGACGGCTCCTCCGTTCTGCGGTGAAGCCACATTAAAAATGCCACAGAATGTTTACATCCACCTTTGCTAGCTGCGCAGTCTTCACAGGATATCCTTATTACCTCCTCTTCCTTCTCGTTGCATTGCAAAACAAAGTGGTAAGGTTTTGAACGCACTTTGTGTTCAGGAGTTATTCGGCACTTGACGGTACATACGTCACCCTCTCTTTTTAACTGTATATACCCTATGGCGTCATCTCCGTAGCTCTCTCTTCCTGACCTAGAACCATATAACACTTCGAATTTAAAAAAAAAACCTATTCAAAACGTACGTTTTTAATGTACTATTAGAACGGCTTAACCGATTGTGATAAAACATGTCTATGAACCACTGTTAAAAAACAACATTCAAATTAAAAAAACGCATCGAAATCGGTTCACCCGTTCATGAGCTACGGTACTATCGACAGACATACAGACACACAGATAGACATACAGACAGATACACATAGCGGTCAAACTTATAACACACCTCTTTTTGCGACGGGCGTTAATAAATAATCAATAAAAATGATAAGTAAAAATTTGCGGCCCGCAAGTTGATCAGCACTGATTTCTGAACTATTATTCATTTTTATTAAAAAAAAGACTAGTTAATGCTTACTTAGAACATACATACCTTTTCATCTTTATTCCACGAATTTCGGCAGCTGTAAAATCCTGATGCTTCATGAAATATTGTGCCACCATTAAACTATCCACTCTTGGCAGATTGTCCGACTGACCTTTTAGAAAACCTTCTTCCATTCTACACACTACACGTTTCACTTTAGTGTAATCGGATATAAAGGATAATTTATATTATTTCTTTGAAATACAAGCACCACTATAGCTAATAGGAAACGAAGACGGACGGGTTAACGCACTGACTGAGTGCCGCGCCGTGTATGTAGCGCGGGCTAACAAGGCTGTGACGTCATAGTATGAGCGCGCGTAATCTTGCAAATTTAAAAAAGGGCCTAAACTTCTCGTCGTTATAACTTCGGAAATACTGCATGTATTGAAGCGAAATAAAAACTAATGTAATGTACATGATCTAGGCTTTGATTTTAGGTGTATTTGATAGTAATATTTTGACCCTTTTGTGTTCTCCCTGTGACGAACTACTCGTCACGAGAATTTACTTCTTTAAAATATATACAATTTAATCGGCACATAAACAAATTAGCTTGACTTTCAACCGTTGCCATAATCGCATCATGCGATACAACAACGCACACCCCTAGTCGGATTCGGCGGCAAAAATTGCCAGACGACTAAATTAAAAGCCGACCGGATCGAGCGTCCAATTATATACCCTCGCTTAGTTTTGAACCGCGGAACGAAGCGGAAGTGCCCGTGGCCGCTGGGGGTCAAACCCCCCAGCGGTTCACATTTTCTTGCTAAGCGGAGCCGCAGTGACACGTGAAAGTTCGTCTGCAATCCAATAGTTTGCCGGACGATATCAGTGCGCAAATCCCGCAGTCGAGCCGCAACGAACCCCAGCCTCCGAGGGACCTACCTTCCATATCAGGCGAGTTTCTAGGGTTCACGTTTTCTGGCTCCCCAAACTTTAAAACCCCCCAGAGTTCAGCTAATAACTATTATATTTCATATTAGACAATTTAATCAATCGAATCTAGTGCAAGAGCGCTCTCTATAGTTCGCCGCAGGGCGTTTTTCTCATTTAATCGTCAATCGACATACTTTTCAACCTAGCCAAGCGCGAGAAAGAATCCGAGGACTCGGCGCGTGCTTCCCGTGAAACCGTGGGACGATTCAGAGAAGGCGCCAGACCGACGTAACGCAAGTTCCGCGCGCCGGCGTTGTTGAAGGTTCTCCCCTTTCAAAGGTCCCCTTTGCATAAACAATATAAAAGCATATCGATAGAAGTGTTCCCGGAATTCCTCCCGAAATTTCCATAATACCCGTAAGCACCTACCTACCGTGAGTTTAGCGACCTACCTACCCTGACTTTCCACGCACGCTCCGGCGATTCCTCCGCTCCGAAGGGCTTGCAAAGGTACTAGAGGTCCTCCCGAATATACATTTAATATACTTAAATCAAAAGAAATAAAAAACCTGTAATTTTATGAGTAATAAACCTTGTATTATACTTTGAGTCTTTCTCTTAAAAAGGGTTAAACTCTCGCACACGGAGAGAAATTTTATTCTTGCTTTACGATATAAATGGTGCAAGGCCAAATCAGTAATATACGAAAGTAACTGCTCCGAATCGGCGCGAAGTTCGCCGCTACACATCGGCGCAGAAACCGCCGCGCAACGATCTGACAGCTCAGATCGCGCGCGACTTCACAGCGGTCGGATATCCACTTTATTTTCCAGGTTCGGCAATGAGCCCACAGTAAGTACATATTATATCCCTATTTATCACTCCTCCACTCTTCTTTCCATAGTTTTTCCCCTTTTTCTCACAATAGAAGCAAGGCTGTCCTTCTCTTCCAGAAGCTCTCCTTTTCCCGCGCAGGATTCCTTGGGTTCACCACGACCCTTCCCACTGAGCAGCTACGGTCCCAAATCCTGTCGCGTATCCCCTTCTGCGGCGTTCAAGGTCAGGCAGCGACCACGCCTGCTTTTTCTCGTAGCGACCCGAATCCCCAATCATCCTAGATTTCCGTGGTGGCGCCCACATACACACATCATTAAACCATTACACCTTCTTTTTCCACGGGAATCCTAAATTCCATGAAAGATATTTTCCCATGACCTAACAACAGGCTTTTCTTAATCGGGTAACGTTACAGAAATTGTCACCCAACTGGGGCTTTAACATACTTACTATATTTCCCTATTATTATATATATTTATTTCGAAAAAGTATACATTGTTTTTTATATAATCCCCACGTTGTGCATACAGAAATTGGTGCCCACCGTGTGGCGAAAATAGTATTTCAAAATACACTTTTTTTTCTAAATATAATCTCCCAGTACCAATGGTATTAGCCCACGTTGGTCGCACAGAAATTGACGCCCAACGCGAGGCTGCAACTTTGTCATAACGTGGGGCATAATTTTTTCAAAACTCTATCTAAAATCTTTTTTAATTTCTTTTCTTCCCCCGTTGGCTACAGAAATTGACGCACAACGCCTTACTATTTTCAAAATACAAATACATTACAAACAAAATATACATTTTTCTTTTTATATAATCCCCACTTTGGTTCCAGAAATTGGGCCAAAAATCGGGTAACGTTACATCCATTATGTCGCTTGCCATTGCATGTGTCCAGTGATTCATATTTTTGGTTATACTTATTGAATTACGTTTATAAAAACCTTCTATATATTGCAATAAAATTTATATATCTCTTTAATTTGTGAAATACCTAAACATCAAAATTGTTGAAATATCGATATATTTTTAATGCCATGATTTGATTCAAACGAAGGTTTTAGTTAAAATTAAAGAATTAAAATATGGTCACTATATCGACCATAGATACCTTAATGCGGACGTCTCGTGCGATACAGTTAGGTTAGGTTTTTTTAAATATGTATCTGTATCTATGATTTTTGATAAATAAAGAATTTGAATTTGAATTTGAAAAAAGGTAGAGAACTAACTTAATCATGATATGCATGCATTTTTTTGTTTTAACAAGTACTTTTTCTAAATGACTAATTAACGCAAAATTTGAAGGGTAATCAATTTATTTTATAATAAGCCTATGAATAAGTTAAGAAACTATCACCCCAGATCAGATTTCTATATAGCAGTCTTTTGTAGAAAATTGTCAAATTATTTCGAAGGTCGAGGCGCTCTCGCCGCCAGCCACGGTCGAGTTATGGAAAGCGTTGCATCAGTTTTGTAACTATCTCCGTCTATAAAAGCTGAGTCCGTTTCTGCATGTCGCATTATCACAGTACACATCGAACGAATCGAACGCAATGGCAGTAAAGTTCTTCATGGTAGTTCTCTCGGTAGTCGCCGCGGTGAAAGCCGGTGGCATCGTCCAAGCGGTCGACGAGTACGACCCTCACCCGCAGTACAGCTACGGTTACGACGTCCAGGACAGCCTCACCGGGGACTATAAGAGCCAGCAGGAGTCGAGGGATGGTGACGTCGTGCAAGGGTCCTACTCCCTGGTCGAGTCGGACGGCACCAGGCGCATCGTCGAATACACCGCTGATCCACTAAACGGGTTCAACGCCATCGTCCGCAAAGAACCCTTAGCCGTCGCAGCGAAGGCAGTCGTCGCTCCTGTCGTAGCAAAGGCCTATGCCCCATTAGCCTACTCTGCGCAAGCTCCGATCTTAACCAAATCATACTCCCCATTAGCTTACTCCTCACCTTTGGCGTACCATTCTCCAGCTCCGGTAGCTCCCCTCGCTTACAACAATCCTGTCTTAGCTAAGCCTTATTACAATCCGTACTCCTCACCGATCGTTGCTAACGCTCCTTTAGCTTATAACAACCTTTACGCTCATTAATTATAGTGACATCATTTTAACCAGACCAATGATTTTGGGTCGTATCGATCCTTCACTGTTTACTAAGTTATTTATATTTGATTGTAAGAATTTTGTATGAGAAATAATTAAATTCGTATAAAGCATACAATTTTTTTCTTGGGATAACGTGGAAATCTATTTTCAGATTTGTATCTTCAGGTTTTTTATGAGTGTTTCGTCTAATATAATTAAAATGCGTTTTCGGCTGATTTGTTTTGTGCTCCGTTTTGTAATATTGAATGAAGTGCTATTACGCCTCGTTTACTATCTTCTGTAATATTGAACTTAGATACTGAACTAATTAGATTTTCTATTTGTCTTCAAAATAGGTAATATGAACTAATAACATGTAAAAAGCTTCCTATTACGAAAATACATGTTAGGTACCCACAGTTGTTTGTATATAATATGTATATACACTACCACACTGTCACATGTATATTGTGACACATCCAAGAGCGCAAAAAGCTTTTATCATGAAAATAACTGTTACTGACAGTTGTTTGGATATGTGTATATACACTACCTATAATATATTGTGGGACGTCCAAGCGCGGTAAATATGCCAAATAGATACGAACGTAATGACGTCATGTAAGGGTTTCGAAATGTAGGGGGAAAACATGTAGTTATTTCGTAGTATTTTCCGTGGTACTAAAATGGCATATCTCCAATGATGATCTTAAATATTTCGGATTTTAGATATTCTTTGTTTCGCTTGTATAAGAGATATTTCAACCAAAATTTGACAACGTGATTTCAAACAAGGCATTAGTGTATTGAATTTCAAGTATTTAAGTCCAATATTTCGAGATTGATGTATGACTAGCGCGCACTCTAGTGGACCGATTTCAACCACATTCTTTTCAACTCTCGCCATGACCAAATGATGCCTGCATGACATAATTCAGCTCAATTGGATGGAGCGTTTGGACGATATTGTTGAGGAATATACATACACACACACACACACACAAACACACACATGCACACACAGAGAGACTCACAGACAGACTTCAGTCTGAAAATGATTTTTTAGCGCGTTCACAATACTTTACCTTTGCCGGGAAAGTGAAATGCACCGTTTCTAACATTACTTGCGAAAAACCTCTTGTTTTTTGGCGATAGCGTACCGATTTAATCGAAGGTTGTCTGGTAGAAATAACAGATTATACATATCTAGATGTACCTACTGGTGGTTGACCCAAAACCGTAACCCTGCGTGCTTCCAAACACCATCGTGCATCTATAGGCCACCATACGGTTGTACAGTACGCCGCGTTCACACATTCGCAAAACTAGCCGAAAAGGCTCCGACAAAAGCTGGGAAAACACCGTATTGTTGTATATATATGTACATATTTCTTATCTTGAACTGAGTTTCGCTTAGTTTCAAGACCATAAGTCGATAGTGATACATATACGGGATATAATGTTTTCATTACATTTAACGACGGTATTTTTCTATACAACCGAATCTATTTAGCAACAAAATTTTTACAACAAAATTTTATTGTGCGTCAGGAGTCTTGGAGACGTTCAATTTAAGAAAAAGGTCCAGTATATTCTTTTTAGGAAACCCAATTTACACTATTAGGGACTTTGACAGTATTCAATTTTCTAATCTTATTTTTTTATTTATACTAGATGTTTTAAAACTATTTATATTACTAAATCCAATCACTTGGTAATTAGAGATTGTAATATTATATTAAAATATGTATTGAATACTTCAATTGAACCTTTTTAATTTTTGTAATTTTACGTTTCTAATTTGACTATTTTATAACTGACCATTCAGTTTTTATATTTTGACTATTTGTATTTTTGATTTATAGCTACCTACACATTTAAGTATTTTATATTTATTTGAGTACTTTTATTTTAATATTTTATTTGTTTAATTAGGTATTTTAGTAGCTCATTCTTTTTAAACTTATATATTTTTATTATAAATTTAATGAATAATTGTTTTTACAATTTAAAAAATAGTCGATCCGACGTAAATGGATAATACCACATAAAGTATAACATGTAATAGTAATCAACTAAAATCAATTTGACTATACCAAGAGTAGGGATTCCTACCAACTGGCTTATTAAAAAAAAAGGTGGTAAAGCCGTATTAGTTTTGAAAAAACTAATACTGCAGTAGCGTTCATATTGTAAACGTGTGTGCTAATAATACTGTCATCATCATCATTAATCAAGAATGCAACAAAAAAAACTTAATCACAAATAAAAAAAGTTTTTTAATAATTAAAAATGACAGCAATTAAAAATTATAGTTATACGAGTTAGTCTAATATAATGATATAGTAAAAAAATCGAAGAGATATACCCTAAAAATTTTAATAAATAATAAATAATGAGTTTAAAAAAACAGTTATATTAAATAATAAAGTAAGGAACAGATATACACATTTAAATTGTTTCTATGTGATAAAATCATTGCGATCATGAGTACGATGCTCACTAGAAGCAGTCCCATTATTTATTATTTATTTGTTTTCTAAGGTCTTTATGAGCCTTGTAACACTGCGACCATTGCTGATCTATTGTGCTCGCCAGAGTCTGGGCCAGAGTGAGATAAAACGTGCACACGGGGAGGTAGACCTCCATCGCACCCCAAGCAGTCCCATAGATAACATGCTAATTTTAGCATAAGTTTCTCAACTAGGTAAGCTTCTTAACCCGAACTCCGAGAATGGAGAAGTTGCGCTCGGGCTGCCAGAAGTATGGAAGTTTGTACTATGATCAAAATGTACATAATTCTATAATTAATAGAAAAACAATACATACCTTGATGCCAAAAAAATGTTCTTCAACTTGAACCGATAATATTACACCATTCTAAACTCTCGACGATACGTAACGTTGCTGCTTGGCGATTTCTACAACAGTCTTTATTAATTTGAGACAATATGACATCAGCTTCCGATTTGATTGATACTTTACAGAGCTATGATTTCTGGTAGGAAAATACATCAACATTATATCAATATGAAAATTTTAAAGCAGGAAAATACATCAACATTCACGTCCATGTTCCTCTCTCCTAGCATGAGCCAAATTTATTTCCATACAACCAAACTGTCATTGCTTGGATTTTCCTCGATATTCTGGCACTGTTCTGTGGTTGTATAATTCTGAGAAATATTATTAGTATATAGAACTCATCGGACTGATAAATCATTTGACTATCAATGTACACTTTTGGCAAAGATTAATATATTGACTACACCACTAAACCTAGCCAATGAACTGCATAGAATGTCCTTTCGTGGCATGTTATTAACGAACGTTCCATTTCAAAAACGGCTGATGTAGTATAGTTTTACATTTGCAGCAGACTATTGCATAATTTATCATATATAAGCGGTTATAATCCTTCAACGGCTATCAGTAGTTTATTGCTCGTCGATCCTGATAAATCAAAATGGCATACAAGGTAAAAAAATATTAAATTTCATATTTTAAAAAATAAAACTAAACGTTATTTGTCAATATTCCAGATCTTCACAATCATCATGTAGTTTGTGGTGCTAGCAACCTCTAGCAATTTAATAGGAGGTCGATCCATATTGAAAGAACTCGACTCATACGACCCGAATCCTCAATACGCCTTCAGCTACGGCGTCCAAGACGGCCTCACGGGAGACAACAAAAGCCAACAAGAATCGAGGAGTGGAGATGTGGTCAAAGGATCTTATTCGTTGGTGGACCCAGACGGCACCAAGCGTATCGTCGACTATGTGGCAGATCCGATCAACGGATTTAACGCCATCGTGCGGAAGATACCTTTAGGCATCGCACCGGTTATTAATAAACCAGCCATAAACCCATTCATATCGAGACTGTATTCTTCATTGGGTCCTTTATCTATTTCATATGTAAATCAGAATCTCATTTCTAGGTCTTCCCCTCCTGCTTATAGTGTGATTCAGTCGCCGATTTTGGGCAAATCTTTGACTTTAAACGACCCAATTTTGACTAGAATTACCAATCCTTTAGGAGTAGAATATTCCTGGCCACTCTTAAGTAATTCTGGCTTACTGTAAGGCTTGTAATATTGTCAGAATTTTATTATGGTTTAAACAAATGATTTGTAAATAATATGAGATTGTCCGCAAATTGTATATTCTATCTACTTTTAATAAACTGTATTGTGCAACTTTATCTATTTCTTATTTCTTAATTATTAATGTGCCAGTTTTCGAATCTATACTACTTATTATAGGTACCTATTTTGCTAGACTGTGAAACTTGAACGATGCTGTAGACAATTTTAATGATCTTTTACGCGAGTTTTTGATAAATCAGTAGGATTGCTTGTAATAGACATTGCACACAATATAATTAACAGTCTGTTCCCATAACTAAATGATTCATACAACAAATTTGAAAAGAATAATTTTCTCGTGTAACATTTCGAATAAAATAGGCTTTTTAACGGTATCATTAACAGTTTTTCTCTGTGGAACTTTCAAACTATTTTTCTATACGTATAAGAAAAAGAAGTCAAGAATCATAAATACCTTTTTTGATTTAGGCTTGTGTTACAGAGGAAAAACAATTTTCATGTTCATTTTTGAGACTATTAAAACCATTTTCATATTAAAGGCTGTCTGTGTGTCTGTGTATTCCTCCATAACAATAATGGAAAGAGTTTGACTTAAAGCATGGCTGCTGTAATTAAGGCTAAATGAAGCCTAAGGAATTATCAAAATATACATTAAAAAATCGGCTGTGTCACTCCAACACTTCCCCGGCAAGTAGGTAAGGACTGTTTCATCTGTATATCCCCCCCCCTCGATAGCGAATGTGTTTTCGTCCGAAGTTTTACATATTCTGAGTACTTGGGTAACTGTTTAAGCACTATAGATCAGTGGTCCCAACCTTTTCTTATTTCGCGTCCCACTAAATGCGTATCCGGAATGTATACGCCCCATTTCCCACAAATTATAGATGTTTAATTACGTTAAAAACATTTGAAAAAATCAATTAATAAAACACATTTTGTTGTCTTAGAAATATTTTGTTACAAGTATATAAATCCTTATAGTATTAATTTAAACATACTCGTAATTACACATACAAATACGTAGAACCTTGTTGTCATAGTTTAAGGTCTTCTTTAATATAAAAAAAATATAGAACAACTTAATTAGGAATACAATTTTCAACTTTGATTAGATTGCTGAGGCTGCATTTTCTGAATTAGCTTGCTGATTCGCGGTTTTCTATCGGATATAGCGCAGCATAGGTCGTTTGCAACATTAAGTCTATTTCGTTGCTTAGTCTTTATGGCGAGTAGTGTGGAATAACTTTTTCACACAGATAGGTGGTAGAAAACGGAATGAGCAGTCGTAGAGCTTTCTCTCCAAATTTAGGGAATGTTTTGTAATTTTTGGTCCAAAATTCTGTTAAACCCATATATCCGTAAGCGTCTTTTGCTGATGAATCGTTTTTTAAGTCGATTGCTTCTTCCTGCAGCGACTCTTGTACATTCTCGATGTTGAGGTTAAAGGGGTTCTTTATCAATTTGTGAATCATGTTATCAGATAAGTTTTCTGGAAAGTATCTCCCGAATTCATCTGACAGGTTTTCCAGATGACTCTCAATGTTTCCTTTCATTTCTTCACTACAAAACACTGTATGTAAGATTACCTCAGATTTCTTTTGTCTTACCCATTATCTATATTGTGAATGTTTTATAAGTCAATGTTCCACGTGGGGCGCGCACCTGGAACAACGTCGCGCCCCACAAGTGGGGCGCGCCCCATTGGTTGTGAACCGCTGCTCTAGATAAAGCGTGATAGGTTCCCACGGAAGAAGTAGAATATCGGAAAAAGAAGAATGTTTTCGTCCAAAACTTCATACGTCCAAAACTTCACACATATTCATTCTGATTATTTGAGTATCTGTTAAAGCACTCTAGATTAGGCGAGATAGGAACCCACGAAAGAAGACGAATATCGAAAGAAAATGAAAATTTTAGTACTAAACTTTACGCATCCTCAGTACTTGGTCTATCTTCTTCGAATTTAAATAGGTAGATAAGGCGGGATAGGAACCCATTGAAGAAGAAGAATATCGGAAGAGTATTGTCGTTCAAAATTTCGTATTATATTTGACTTAATATAATATAGGTAAAGGTTTCTACTGGAGTGGCATGAACCTCGCAGAAATACGATCTGATTTGACAGCTGCTACAAGTGTGAACGCCAAACCAGACAGGGTCATTAGAAATTCCCACACCCTGAAGCGTCCCTTGAATGCTCAATAATATCACGCAATATTTTATAATATGCAATATTCTTGATATTCTGTATTTGATATTAAAATATACAACATATGGAGCAAATCATGGGACCTATCTGTTCCAAGCAACATAGTTACAGCTGTCTGTGTTTTTAAGATTGGGCCAGCTCACGGTTCGATTCCCATCCGGTGGCCTCCTCGAAGAACAACATCCTCAAAGAGTAACCTAGAAAGGCCGCCGAGTATTCTGCTTGCAGCTGTAACCTTCAGTCGCACCTACAGAGTTGGAATCGGTGGTTTCGAATCGGGGAACAACTCGGGCGGAACTGGGCGGTTTGCGTATCGTGCGGCATTAACCATTCGACTCTACTGTCCGGCAAATTAATCTGTCACTAGATTTACAGTAGCAGCAAAAAAAAAGAGATTCTCAAAAAATCAAAACAGTGATTTTTGCCGAATTTCACTAAAAAAACTAGTTGAAAAGTATTATATTTTATCTATAACAATCAACATGATATTTAACCCTTTCTAGCGCTCTCTCTCTCTCTCTCTCTCCGACTTTTAGAATTAACGAAAGATTTCTATTTTATAAATGTCTCAATAGCGATATTTGATCCTTTATTCAGTAAAAGCCTAACAATTTTTGCTGAATCCCGTCTATGGATTTCTCGCTACATGAAACTCCAGTATCCTAACCCCAGTATCAGATCACTCAAATTTTCTCCAGAATCAATCTTTCAAAATCCTCCGTCCTATAAAATAATTTTATAAAAAGTAGTATAGATACGAAAACTCAAAGAAATCCATATTTACTTATATAATTCACATAGCTCATTCAAAGTAGGAAATAAGAAATAGATGAAATTGCACAATACCGTTTATTAAAAGTAGATAGCATATACAATTTGCGGACAGTCTCATATTATTTACAAATCAATTGTTTTATACCATAATAAAACTCTTACAGTATTATAAGCCTTACAGTAAGCCAGAATTACTTAACAGTGGCCAGGAATATCCTACTCCTAAAGGATTGGTAATTCTAGTCAAAATTGGGTCGTTTAAAGTCAAAGGTTTGCCCAAAATCGGCGACTGAATCCCGTTGTAAGCAGGAGAGTAAGACCTAGAAATGACATTCTGATTTGCGTATGAAAGAGATACAGGACTCAATGAAGAATACGGCCTCGAAATGAAAGGGTTTAAGGCAGGCTTAGTTATAACCGGTGCGATGCCTATAGGTATCTTCCGCACGATGGCGTTAAATCCGTTGATTGGATCTGCCACGTAGTCGACAATACGCTTGGTGCCGTCTGGATCCACCAAGGAATACGATCCTTTAACGACATCTCCACTCCTCGATTCCTGTTGGCTTTTGTTATCTCCCGTGAGGCCGTCTTGGACGCCGTAGCTGAAGGCGTATTGAGGATTCGGGTCGTAGGAGTCAAGATCTCTCAATATGGATTGACCTCCGATTAAAGGACTGGAAGTTGAAAGCGCCGCAATCGACAGGATGAGCGTGAACATCTGAAATGTTGTAAGAATTATTTTACTTTATATTATAAATAAAGATCTAATTAAAGTGGTTTTACCTTGAATGCCTTTTTGATCTATCAGGATTGATGAACAACGAAGAACTGATGCATTTGAATCGATTATAATCGCTTATATATGGTAAATTCTGCAAGAGTCTGCTGCAAATGTGAAACTATACTACATCAGCCGTTTTTGAAGTGGAACATCGCGTCCGTTATTTGCGAAACAAGAATATACTACGCAGTTCATTGTCGAGGCTTAATACCTATTATATAAATTCTGCTTTTTTTTACTTTCTTGAAGTTATTATTATAATTATACGATTGATCGAAATGCTATGTAATTATAGTCTTAAGAAGTCCGGAAAAAATATTCTTGAACTTGAATTGATAATATTACAGCATTCTAAAAACTCGGCGATGCGCAACATTGCTGCTTGGCGATTTCTACAACAGTCTTTATTAATTTGAGACAATATGACATCAGCTTCCGATTTGATTGATACTTTACAGAGCTATGATTTCTGGTAGTTAATAAAGCAAGAAAATACATCAACATTTACGTCCATGTTCCTCTCTCCTAGCATGAGCCGAGCTCTCCGATTACTGCAAGAGTCTCTATTGATTTTAGAAAATATGACATCAGCTTCTTATTTAGGTGATACTTTTTCCAGCTATGATTTTAAATGTTCTCACCTGTTAATACACACTTGGTTTATTTTGTAGAAATTACCGGAAGTACAATTAGCCCGTTTCTTAATGTGATCAACGAAATACTAAATTCTCAATTTTTTCAAAGGATTCAAATTTTGTCCCAAACTTAAACGCTAGGAAATCAGTTTTTGTAATATCCATGTATGTTTATTTATTATTTTGATAATTCAGAATTATATAAAATTACTATTTTTATAGAATTAGTGATGTTCTTGATTGAATGTGAATGTGAATCGACCTTGCCTGCCATTGTTCATTTGCTCGACAATTCGTATCATTATAGCATGATTAAATATATTTCAGGCTTTTATGTAACGTTCTGTAGTAATATGGAGCAACATCAGCTCAAAATCAATAGACAAAACAGGCCAGAGAGACTAAGTATTAAAATTTATTTAAAATGCAGATGAAAAAAAAACTACAAACTGCTATAGAGAAAATTATAATCGAGTATTCAAAACAAGATTATTAATGGGAATAAAGACCAGAATTAGGGAAAGGCGCCTTAGCAACGATCGGAGAGTAAAAGGAATATGGATTGTAAAAGGACTTAGTTGAGATAGGGTTGTAAGTCAGCGGAGCTACCGGAGCTGGAGAATGGTAGGCCAAAGGCGAGGAGTAAGCTGATGGAGAGTATGTTTTGAATAAGATCGGAGCCGGGACAGGGTAGGTTAATGGGGCATAGGTCTTCGCTACGACAGGAGCGACTACTGCCTTTGCTGCGACGGCTAAGGGTTCTTTACGGACGATGGCATTGAATCCGTTTAGTGGATCAGCGGTGTAGTCCACGATGCGCCTGGTGCCATCCGACTCGACCAGGTAGTAGGATCCTTGTACGACGTCTCCGTCCCTCGACTCCTGATGGCTCTTGTAATCCTTGGTGAGGCTGTCCTGGACATTGTAGCCGTAACTGTACTGCGGGTGAGGGTAATACTCTTCGACTGCTTTCACCGTGGCCATCATCGAGAGAACCACGAGGTAGAAATTGACTGCCATCGTTTGACGTATAATACGTACGCGCGGATAATGCGACTTTTGCTCAAATTATCACATCTTTTATAACGGAAGATGCATGCAGGTATGATGCAATGGTCTCTGTATCTAGACTGGCATAAGGCAATTAGACCTTGGCAGTACCTAATTACCTAACATTTACGTTCACACGAGTTACAGTTTTGTCTTTGACTTCACATTTTTTCTTCTTCTTTTATTGTGGTTATAGAGGATCACAGATTAGCAAATTAAGTTAAATTTGGTTTATTGAAACTATGTCATGCATATTGTTCTTCTTGTATTCTACAATATGTTCTTCTTGTATTATTGTATTCTACAATATCGATGTTGGTTGGCTATTGCTCGGTACAGGAATGTAGTGAATTTCCGAACCCATTCTATTGTTTAATATTCGTCTGTATATAGATTCTATTGTCTAATATTCGTTTTTATATCTGATACCTTATTGTATTTCTACACGGCCCGATGACACGGAGTGGTTAGGTCGCCTGATCTTATATTGTAAGGTTCCGGGTTCGATTCTCGGCTGGGTCAGCATTTTCCGTTGGAATAAAATTAACGAAAGTGCATTTCAATTCTGTCGATCAAATGCAATAACAAGACACACACTTACACACATAGATATAAACACTATTTAGTAGGGTTGGTTGTAAGAGATTGTCGTACGATAATAAACCCGCACATTGTGAAATTTCACAATAAAGAGCAGAAACAAACAACCACACAAACAAACCATTTTCCTTGATTACTCAGATGTTTTATATTGTACATATATCTTTTCCGTCGTATTTTTTAATTCTTTTTATTTCTTGGCATTTTAGAATTGGTACTGATATTTGTGGATACTTTCTTCATCCGTCTTCATCCGTCAAGTTAGTGGGCCGATTCTAATTGCTCGCTGGTCAAAGTATAACGACCGGCTCATATAATCGTCGTTCATTTTTAGCAGACGAATTATCTAACATCGCCTCCGAGTACATCTAAAGCGCGTTGCACTGCGCGTGTGCATGGAATATTAAACCATTTTTTCTTTCACAATAGCGACTAACAAACGGCGACATTCCAAAGCGGACTCGCCGAAAGACGTAGTGATACGTCATGTTTGTTACACTTAATATATATCTGTGACCCTGTCCCGGCGCCACACTTAACATGATGTAAAGTTATGTAACGATTTCGTTTGGAAACGCCTCGCCCAAATTGGTATACCGGAGATCTTGTTCGGCGTGACTAAATCGCAAACCTTCTATATCGCTTTTGACCATACTGATACTTTGATATCAAAAAACCGTTAAAACTTATTGAGGAGGAAAGCTTACGCAAAAAGTTTTTGAAGGAGTTCCTATTAGAAACTGCTATTTATTCGCACAATGACTTTGTTAATTTTAAGTAATATAAATATTTTTTGCCATTTTTTGTATTATTGAAATAATTTTGATTATTATATTATCCTGATTATTTTTATGGATGGTAATGATGATTTTCGTGTAGTGGTGGAAATACGGGGTGTTTTTACTGGACGGGATTTTTTTTTTGCTGGTGAATCAAAACAATGTAATAAGCAACTTTTAATATAAAAAAATGGAAAAAACAAAAAAACCTTTTTTGTTTTTCTCTTAGGGTATCTGGATATATTAATAATAATTGACTCTTTATTTGCACTGGAAAAATAGACACAAAAAGGCGATCTTATTGCCATATAACAATATCTTACAACTAACCTTATCACAGTATAGTGGTACATGCGCGAGTGTGGAAATAAAGATCAGTAAGTTTGACTACATACATTTCAAACTGAGAATTCCCGGGGACAGGAACTTGGGAGAGGGATATACTATCCAGCTATCATAAATGATTTAAGTTTCCGAGAGCCCAGTTATATTTAATTAATATTGTAGGAATATCTGAGTGTCCATTCCCCGATACAGGTTTTAATTGATGAGTCTCATATTTTATACCAATTAATATTTTCACAGGGTTTAACGTGTCGTTGTTTATGATCCCGTAAATAATTGATTGGATTGGTACGAGCGTAATAGGTTAGTTAACATGGGAAGTATCAAAAATGTATTCATTAATCCCAAATTTAGGGAAATAGAAAATTTAGTGGAAATTTAGTTTCATGATTTTTTTTTGAAAAATATAACCAATATTTTTTAAAAGTTTTTAGGCGATTCTGTTGATAAGGAACCAATTTACAATTTAGATTCAAAATAGTTGCTCATTGCCTTGGATATTAAGGCTGTAAGTAAACTGATTTCGAAAACTTTCAGGCGCGATTACTCCTACAATAAAAGCGGTGAGTGTGTTTTATTTTAATTTCATTATATTGAGTTCATTATATATCTAGGTGACATTATATATCTAGCGTCGCGCTTAGCCACATTTTGTATATATGCCCTAAATTAATTACAATGAATTAAAACAAGAGAGCGCTCTGAGAGTTACGCTAAATATGCTTTACCATTAACACCCTTATACCACCACTGCGCAAAGGCAGTTATTCTGGGCTAGCGCTGCGGAAAAACGTTTAGTATGCGCCCGGTCGCCGGAGTGAGCGGACGTGGAATCTTGCCTGACGCTTCGTCGACTCTGGATTTTTAATGGTCAAACCCTACAAAATTGACCCCGCCTATTTCTTCGCGTGTCCCCCCATTTTGGATATTAATCTGAGGTATCATGCCGCCTTAATGTTGAATACCTATTAGCTACCATATTACGCAGCCGATAAACCAAGCGGTGATGATGTAATTTGACATCTGTCATTAGTTTTTTTTCAAAGAACCGCAATGTATCGAAATATAAAATAAATATTTTCGGCATAAAGGTGATGAGAGCTCTAGGATGACATGTCAAAAAGCATTTAGGGAAATAAAGTGCTACAGCATTAAGCAAGCCTTTTTTTCTTTACATATCAAAAGAGTAAATCAATTAGTATAAGGGCACTAGGGTTGACCCTTGCGGCACGCCACGCGTAAATACTTCATTGCGTAAACCATCCAAATGAAGTCATCAAGCTAAAAGGTCAACATAAAAGGAATTAGGTCAAACCACTGACCGTATATTCCGCATTTTACCAAAATTATCGCCACGTTTGCTACATAAATATATTGACAATTTGCACTACGTTTTGTCTGATAATTATGGGCCGATTGGGAAGGTAGTTAATAGCTATTAGCTACAGAGTTTATATACATGCTGTTTCATTTTTTAACATGCAAGTTTAATCATTTTAAATGATATACTGAACACATACGATTTTTTTAGGCAAAACGAATGAATTACAAAGGTGTTATCTACAAATGAATTACAAAGGTATTACTGTTTCTTTTATTTTGGAAACAAAATAAAAACTCAGTTTACTTTTCCCGCCCACCAACCGACCAAAAGGAAAAGTATTGTGAACGAGCTAAAATTTTTTCGAGATGAAGACGAAAATATCCATTTTGAGTCTTACCTGAGAGGATTAAGACCATTTTCCGATTGAAGTCTGTCTTTGTGTCTGTCGGCCTGTTTGTGTGTAGGAACTCCTCCATTATAACGCCTAAATGCTTAATCCGATAGAGCTGAAATTTGGTTTGCAGGCATTATTTGGTCATGGCAATAGTTGAAAAATTATGGTTGAAATCGGACCACTCATATGGTTGATATATCGATCTTGAAACATTTTACTTAGAGACTTGAAATCAATCCTTCATCAGTACTTGACAATCTCGAGTCCACAGACCACTGATCTGATCCGCGCCAGTGGCACCGCATATTGTGAGTTGGTTGCAACAATATTAAACCAGTTAATCAAGAAAACAATATTAATTACCATGGATCATAATATTATTCTACTAGACAATAATCGTAATGTAATGCTGCGTACAGACTGATGAAAGGTAACATGCAATGTAACATGAAAGGAGCATTTCATTAGTGTGGACGCAGAGCGCGCACGAACCGAACATGTACCTACTCGCATATGTTTCCGGCGTGCGCGCGAACGTAGCGTCAGTCTGCTGAGAACACGCGAAAAGAATGGAGTGTGACGAGCAATTTTATGGATTCCATAAAATTTCTCGTGTTCCCTACGCCTCGTTTAATTTTATGTCTTTTTTTTCACTTTACGTTTCGTCCGTAGCTGTATCCATACCTGGATCAGTTCGTGTGCGCGCGCGTCACAACACAACCCGTTCACACTGGCGCTCTGAGCACACTGCGCGCCCCTTTGTGTTCGTTCGACAAACCGACAAATCACGGATCGCTCCGCGCGCTACTTGAAATGATAGAATCGTGCGCATGAAATGCACAGTTCGCGCGTGCAAGGCGTCCACACTATGAGAATTTGTTACAAAGCGTGTTATATTGCATGATACATTACACTAATGTGGACGGCAAATTCTTTCATTTCATGTTACGTTTCATGTTACCCTTCGTCAGTCTGTACGCAGCATAAGAAGATTAAAATCGATTTTAGCAGAAAATTGTATGAGTATAAAAGTAAATTCACCAACCCGAATCACTAGCACTCTCATCGACAATATATTTACATACTTAGCAATGGCCATGTATGAATGTAGAGAACTGTCACTAGGTATTTCTGACCATGAAGCAATATATATGCTCATTAGCAATGTAAAAAAAATTTCACTGAAGCAACTCGTCTAAGACCTCCTAAAATATTATTTTCTAATAAATTACATCAATAATTCAATTATCGATTATCAAAAATTAGGAAAAAAATATTTACAAGCAAGAAATCGACAAAGCCAGACGATTTTCTATAGTTTTCTAATATTAATTTATTTGTTTATTTTATTTTATAGCAAACTTACAGATAGTAAATATATGATAATAGTATCTTAAAACATATTTTAACGAAACAAATTTACTATCCTATGGATAGTTTGCAATGCTTGCATTACACATTAACATAGAAATAACATGAACAAGTTGATAGTAGAAAAAAATAATATAATAAAGCTAATAATAACATAAGGGTAAGAAAAGAAATAATTAAATAAGTTGTTAATAAGGTTATTTGGATAGAGCAAAATAGAAGTATAAGTAATTGGATAATAATATTTAATTTATATAATATGATATAATACAATAGTATGTTATAATATAATAATCATATAATACAGTAGGTACATTAGGATGGCAGTTAGTGAAATCTTAAAAAGTAGGAGATAGGCTAGGTATGATCGAATCTTTTATTATATTTATGGAATCATAAAATACATCTAATCCTTTACGCGATTTATCTAAAACGCGACACATTCTGGCCAAAGGTCTATTCGATCCGATGTTGTTATTGCAAGCGACAGCCGAAAATGTTTGAGAGCTCCTCGTTATTCGCGGTGGCACACGAAATTGAATCTATAGCATATAACAAATTATTTCCATGTAAAAATGTTCGACCAAAATCATATTCCAAAATAAAACAGATAACAAAGGAATTAAATTTTCTTGCAAAAATAAAAGAAAATGATATTATATATTACAAAATTTTAATTTTATTTTTATTTTTAGCAACAGCCTGTAAGCAGGAGTGCATGGTTATGCGAGACTATTTTGTTTGTTCATTAACAAACACTACTCATAAGGGAGTAAACTCTAATTACACTGTGTGGATTTGTGGTGTATTATAACGTTTAGCGAATTTGCCACCGTTATAAAATATAAATAATGATGTTGGGGAATAGACGGCTTCATGTCTATTTCGATATTTATTGGCAGGTATTTCAGGTTTCTAACACTAATTACACAGTTTTAGATCAAATATTATAGTTATCCGAATACCTAAAAGATTTAAGCGATTGTAGTTGTTTTGCAGAGGTAATAAGGCAAAAAAACATCGGTTGTGTCACCCCAAGACTTTACCGGCAAGCAAACAAGTCCTCCCCCGCCCGTATGGTTGCAGCAGCCACATCGCAGTGAAACTTAGAACGGGACATCATAATTGAATGAATATAAAATAAAACGTTTCTATGCTGTTGAGGGAGCTAATGGGCCCTTGCTGAGTTGGCCACGAAGACCCATTCTGTTCAAGGTTGGCCACACTCACGGGTCAACACCCATCCGGCGACCTCCACGCATGAAGTGCGAGCCCGGGTAGGACTCTGGCCTTAGTGCTAGTTTTACCCTAGGAATCAACCTTTTGGCGCTCCTGGATGGTCTGCGCACCGTGCGGCGTAAGCTAATCGACTGTGCACTCTGACTAACAGTCGGGGGAGTCTGGAAGCTGTACTGTTTCCTATCGATCCTGGGTGAACAGCAGGGCAAAGGATGCCGTGGTTCGCGATAGATTCGGTACACACCCTTTTCACCGCTTCGTAAGGGAGAGGACCGCGCAAGCGACCTCGAACTCGGAACCAGTCGAGAGACTAGAGTAATCTGGTCGCAATTGTAAGTAAGGGCGTGAGTGTAAGCCCGCTGGGTAACACTTCTGGCTATCTCGTGGTTAAGGCGTTGGCCTCTTGCGGGCTTGTGACGTAGCTAGATGGTGGACTGTTTCGTCCCCAAGTCTTCTACGCTCACTCCAGGGAGATAGAACGACTAATCGTTAAAACTTCCTGAGGTGACGGGCTCGCCCGCTGTAGTCGACAACACAAGTTGTTGGTAGGGTAGGGTATGTAAACGGCCATTGTTAAAAAATGTAATAAGACTGTATTTATTTGACATGTGATAAAAATGCGTGCAGCCACGCAGCCTTCGGCTTTTAAAGTTCACCGAGCGTGGCGGACGCAGGTGAACCGAAAACCAAACCAAAGGTGGTCCACTCCCGAGGCGGACTTTTCGCTGCCAATGTGACATTTAGCCGACCCTGCACTTTGTACGATGCCATACGCACAATACTGTACTTAACAGAGTAGGGCCTATGAATGCCGGATTTCAAACGCATTCTGAAGTATCAGCACCAAATAAAATAAAATTAATATGTAAATGTATTTAAAAAGAATAAAAAAACACGACTGCCGGTACAGAAAGTGAACTATTGTATTAATAATTATTTTTATTACGACTTTTTTACGAAATATTTGTAGTTTATGTATTTATCCATATAGATAGATGTATATTTCCGGAATGTATTCAATCAGACCTTTCATTTCACTCTAAACACGATATATTTATATTAATTTATTGACATTTGGACAAGTATTGTTTGTTATTTGGACAATTAAGGTACTCTATGACATTCGGGATGACATTACAATTCTAACAATATCACACACTTCTAAATCGGTTCAAGCGTTTAGAAGTTATGGTGGAATAAAGAAACGAAAATTATACATAGATGAATCCTGAACACATAATACTCCTTTTGGGCGGTCGTGTAAAAGAAATATACAAACGGAGCTGCCATGGAATTAACCGACTAATTCTATTATTACACTTCGGGGGGGGGGGGGGGGTGAGCGGTGGATTCCGGTTTAACGACCAAATGTGGTAGGTTTAGGACAGCTGTCTTGCCTCATTTGAGCGTACACCTTATCACCCATTCACTCCCCCTTCGAAGCCATAAAATTTTGTGATACGGAAATCATGGTTTTAGATAATTTTTCTAGGAAATAATTGACTATCTTCCTGCAGAGACCACGATCTTTAAAGACATAAAATAGAGATT
Source organism: Micropterix aruncella (assembly GCA_944548615.1). Lineage (NCBI taxonomy): Eukaryota > Metazoa > Arthropoda > Insecta > Lepidoptera > Micropterigidae > Micropterix > Micropterix aruncella. Next base: position 26,500,404 of record OX155962.1, read on the forward strand.
TGGCTGGCAGGCCACGAGCGCCAACTTCTACCGCGTGACGTTGAACAGTGACGAATTTGGGAGATCATGGTATTTATTTAATTTGTACTCGTGGTCTTTTGGGATATTTCATTCCCATGAATACCCCGTCCTGGTCGGTTAGTGGGCCGGGAAAGTAAAAATATTATTAACATTTTATTCATTCAATAATGATAATAATTAAAAACCGTTAGTGTCACCCCAAGACTTTCGAGGTGAATAGGGAATACTCAATGGCTAACAAAAAGCCCATCAACTTTTGGCCCGTTCGACATATCTCAATGCGTCTACTGGTAACATATTGTGACCAGGAGGTAAAAGCATATTTCTTAGTTTTTTAAAAACTATTTTATTTATGAAGGAATAATTTTAATTTTAATTTATTTATTAATTTATAAAATAAGCCAGTCGGTAGGAATCCCTATTCTTAGTATGGTCAAATAAATTTTACATGATTTTCCGTATAGCATTAACTTCTTCTCATTCTCTTTCACCGTGCATGGAGCCCGTCTTTGGAATGCTTTGCCGAAAAAAAAACAGAAACGCGCCAAGCATAACAAGTTTTAATAACAGATTAAGAGAATATTTGAAATCTTCCACATGAATTCCCTTTCCCTTTACATTCTCCTCCTTTTTAAACCTTAGCGTCATTATAGGTGTTAGATGATTTTGGTGGGGCCCATTCTGTGCCCACAAAAAGTAAAATATATATTATTATTTCTATCCTCTTCTTTTTTTGTATTTGTCTCTATATGTAGGTTAAGTTATGTAGCATCTACTCGCAAATATTGGTGTTACAATAGTATAGGTTAGCTCTAAAATATTGCTTGCATGCAATAAGCTCGCTTCTTCGTACGAATAAAGCGCTTTATAATAGTAATAATAATTATTATATGTTATAGTAGTATTATTAATTTTTGTATATTTTGACTATTTAAAAAAATGTATAACAATTAATAATTAAATTTAAAATAAAAAATATAAATAATTAAAGATGTTTAAATACCTAAGTAGGTGTAAATGAAACAAGGTGTAAAATGAAAAATAGAGATATTAAAAATATAAAACCATTGGTCAGTTATATAGAATAGTCAAATTAGAAATATTACAAATATAAAATTACAACGATAAAAATGGCGCAATAGAAATAAATAGTCAAGACAAATTTTATTGTAGTTCCGATTATCAAAATGATTGTATTTTGCAATGTAAATAGTCAAAAGTTCACAAAAATGTTGTAATAATAATAATCATGAAAGATAAGAAAATTCAATGGAGTCCAATTTCTTAATAGAATAAAATGGGTTCTTAATAAGAATATTCTTTATTTGAACGTCTTCAGGACCCCTGACGCACAATGGAAATTTATTGTAAAAATACCAGGATACTTATTTGACAGTATGAATGAATGAATTAAGAAAGGGATAGTTTTTAACACGCTTTCGAAAACTAACGATTTCCTCAATTCATTCAAATAAATACCGGTTATTGATTGGAATTAAGAAGTACCTATGACCACCTCCCGCTTCCATTATTATACAAGCTTGATCTTATTAAATTCATCAACTCCATTGCATAATAAGTTAAGTTTCAAATCGATACAATTAGAAGTGGGTGTAAAGTGAGCTGTAAGATTATATTGCAGTATTACAGGTCAAACTAATTAAAGCGTGTCAATAAAAGCGCATTAAAAGTCCACGTGCAGCTTTTAATAAACTGCTTGTATTGGAGCAATGTATTGAATTCAAGCGGGGAGTGTTGGCACAATCTGTCAACCAGTTTGCTAACAGCTGTTTTCGATAGATTAGCCGACCATAAGTGTACTTTACGATTCGAAAGGTCAATGACCTTTTCGAAGAACAACGTTTTTGAATGGGGAATTTCGGACCTTACATTCCTGAAACGCATCATAATATGTGAACGAGCAGGGATTTATGAGTTTGACGCGCCATTGCCAACCAGTCACAAAGCCTCGGAATAGCCAATCGATAGCGAGCCAAATCAGCCATGTTGACTCTCTTTCCTTGATCGTAGGGTTGTCGTTCACTCCAAATTCCTTCATGAGCTGTAAAGGGGCAAACAGTCAAGAAATAATATTTTTCGGACGTTATTCGGCGACTGTGAGAAAACGTTCGATCGAATGGGGCAAATGTATAGAGTAACAATAGAGTACATTTATAGAGTAATCCGACACAGCGACATTTGTACATTGAGAGTTGTCAACTATTACGGGCGAACCCGCCTCCCCAGGGAGTTATAACCTCATCACGCCATACTCTCTTCCCCTTGGATCTAGGGACAAGCACAATCGACAGTATAACTACGCACTGAACATGCTTTGCGTAAACATTAACACTACGTAGATATATTTATTTTTAGCTCCCATCGATAACCTAAATTGATGGTCAAATTAAATTATTGTCTTTTTGTAAATTTTTAATAGTGTTATTATTAGGTAGGTATTAAAACAATTTATTTATAATGTATATATGTTTGATCGTGATCATTTGATATAATTTCTTATTTTATTATAGAACTCATTGTTTTCGATAAGCACCTAATTAGAAATATTATAATTGTTGTTTACTTAAAACAGTTAATGAGAGATGCATCTGCCTATTTATAAAACCATGCCAATTTTTTAATAGTTATCTATTACCGACATATTTGTAATATAATTATTATATAAATTATATTAAATATTATTATAATACCTAATCGAATGTATAGAATCACTTTCGAGGTAATGTTACAACGATATCTGATAGTTCTTTTAACCTGGAGCTACGCGAACTTAGATAAGCCAATGCCTTACGCTAGGCACTGAGAGCACCCAGAGGGGGCCGCCTCTCCACTGAATACCAGATTTGGCCGGATTCCGTCGGAGTCCAGTCTGATCATGGATCGAAGTCGCTTGCGAGGCCTCTACCTAATTTTAGCGGTAATTGGGTTCGATTTTTTCAAGGACTGTGGCATACTTTGCACGTATTTTCAAGTGGGATTGGGTAGCCAACCGTTCGTTTTAAGAGCGGCTGACATTAGAACAACATCCACTTCTGCTTCATGAAACCATTTGTCGTTTCCAGACTCCCCCGCTTATTTTCCGGAATGCACAGTCGATTGGCTGACGCCGCACGATGCGCAAACCGCCCAACTGCGCTCGAAGGACGTCACTCAGGAGACCCACCTGCATACTTTTACTTGTGGAACCTTTTTACTTGGGGAACCTTGTAATTGGCCTTATATACATATTAATTTGTAATAACCGTATACCTAGCTGTAAGATTCCTAAAATTAATAAAATAAAATAAAATAAAATAAAATACTCAGTTGCCGGAGGAACAAAAGTCCTTACCACGTTCGAACTTCTACGTGAAGCCTACCTGTACAAGACTGTGAGTTGAGCTGACCCCAAAGAACGAGACGGGTCTTAGTGGTCGAACTGCACGATATCCATTAGCAGTCAAGTAAAGAAATAGAATGATTCGATAAAGTTCGATGAAGCGAAAAAATATAATACTGTAATACACCGAAATACGCATGTTTCAAAAGGGATTACATTTATAAGATGTGGTCCGTACGTATGTATCAACATGACGCGTAACGGTGTAGTTACCATGTCACGGGCATAGTAACTATACCTCGCATTCATTACGACGCACAACGAGACCTTGCTTTTACCATGACAGCATGTTATTACATACGTAACGTTATAGTCAGTTACAAATTATGTAGAAGCTACATTATACCGTTATTTTCGTTTTACCCGCGCGGAGCATGGTAAACATGTATTCGAGTAATGGAGTTTCAACAAAATTCCTTGCAATTCAACAAACTTACGATTGAAATATTATTCTATATAAAACAGTAATAACAAAGCCAAAATCGAACATGTCTCTCATTGTAGATACACGCCAAATAGTTTCAAGGATAAAAAAATGTCATCTCATGTCGCCTTCGTCCGTTAGGTCGCTAAGAAACCATAACACTTTTTGGTAACGAAAGCGCCTTAACGAAGGCGCTGCGTTCTCAAATGTTCTATCTACAGCGTTCTGGAGTTCCATCTCCAGAACGCTGGAGATGGAACTTTATTGGTTAGCAAAGACAATTAAATTCACGACAGTGTAATATATCCCGAAGTTCCGTACAATGTGATTCCGCAGTGGGAGTTGCCCTTTCGGCCCCAGTTTAAGGCGATCCGAATTCTTTTTAAAGTTCGCGGATCTTTAAATATCACGGGTGGTTTGCAGCCGGTTTGCGGCCGAGTCACGGCCAAGCGCAGTCTCGCTTTTTGTCTTAACATAAATAAAATGATTCCGACGATGAAAGCGTCCGTAGCGTGCTATGCAATTTTCAGGCTAATAATATAAAAACTTGCTTTGGGCAATCGATACAAATAATATCATCATAGAGTTAATGCTAGTAAACCGCGAAGCGATAGCTAATGGGCCATGTGTTAGGGTCGGCCAAACTCACGGGTCACTCCACGAAGAAGTGCGAACCCGGGTAGGACTCAGTTTACCCTAGGAATTGCCCTTTCCTCCTGGACGTTTTGCGCACCGTGCGGTGTCAGCCAATCGACTGTAAAATTCGACTGCTTTGTTTCCTATAAAACGGGGGTAGTTGTTAACCTTACGGCAACTGCAGAGATGCCTCGTTGGGCTGAAATCACATTGTGAAAATTTTGTTGGAGTGACTCATATACAAGCTACACTAATAATATTTAAATTCTGCCATATATTTTAATTATTGTCGCGCGATAGCGTCGGTCGTCAATAATATGATTTTTGGTGCGCCCGCCATATCAACGCCATCTGTTGGCGCTTGGTCGAAACCCGCCCCTAGCCAAGAAACAAACCGATCCTCCTGAAGCGTCGCAATGGGACCCAACCGCCGGTTCTTCCGCCGGCCGAGAGAGGGCGCACATCGATTTTATGTACCTATGAAATTTATATTCAGATGAAATCAGTAATTAACTTTTTGGCGTGAAAGTCTTGGGGTGACACATTAAATTTCCTCCTTATCAAATTGTTCTATCGAATGGATTATACGATTCACCCGCGACGATAGCCCGATATCGCCCTTATTTCAATGTCATCTTTCTTTCGCATTGAGCATTTCGATTAGTTCCGTGTAACTTTATAAGGCGAACGTTTCGCTTGAATAAACTCGAGCCAATAATTATTAATTCGTTCCGATTAAATTATGTGTTTTCAAGATTTTTACGGTCGGTACTGTACGTTCGGCAATTTTTATTATCTATCCTAATTTGTACAAAAAGCAGAAAAACTTTTATTTTCACGTAAATATAAGATTTAACCATTCTTACTTTTTACTTTTACTAATTTTACAATTAATTTTAAATTAACTTTAATTGTTTTCTTTTTAATTTAAACTTTACGTATATGTTAATAATACGAATTTACTCGTTACGATTTACAATGTTACTTTACGTATATGTTAATAATGTATTTTAATAATACTGTCTTTGTTTTATATATATATTAATATATATACGATACACAAGAAGAACGCACTGTCTGCAAAACCTCAACAAATGGTTGAACTCAATCACCACCGAGTTGTTCCACGCCGCAACATCAAGGGCCCAAGTGGCCATAATACCGCCGACCTCCGATAGGAGATGGCACCTAAAGAAAGAAAGATATACATATAGTTAGATAAAAGTGCAGTTTTGCACAACAAAAGTTTCATTAAATAGACTTTACAAAAAGAAATACGCAGATAAATATCGATGAAAACGACCCAAAATGACTTAATGATTTTTCAGACTCCGATTGTTAAAATGACACATTACAATGTCAATTTAGAGGTTAATAATTCGGACAACTCTCCATCGAAGGGGTTAGAAATCTTTCATCAGTTTCATCAGTTTCTCAGTAATATTTAGTCATTAATAAAACATAATAAAAATCGTCTATGGCCGATTTTTAGTAAAAACTATTAAATTTCCAAATGTCTCCAATGTGCTTGGAGTGAATCATAACTCTTTAAATCTGAGGTTAAACATACATTTTTCATTTTATTTCTCCACCTAGAGCGTTCATTATGATCCTACCTGGAAATGCGGAAATTAGAGCGGCTCCAGAATGTCTGTGTTCGATATGTGTACGGGCTCAAAAAATACGACCATATTTCAGAGTTCCGTACTAAACTAAATTGGCTCAAGATACGCGAACGTAGAGACCTGCATATCCTCTGTCTATTGCAGAAAATACTCTATAATCCACTTACTCCGTCGTACCTAAAATCCGAATTCCGGGCGTTATCTTCTCACGGGCTGCCATTACGGCCCCAGTCAACGAATACTCTATGTATACCTCAGCATCACACAGCTTTCTTCACCTATTCTTTTTCTGTATATGCCGCAAGATTATATATTACGGGATACCGTTAGTTCGAGTGCGTTTCGCTCCCGGCTGAAGCTATATCTGCTGTCAAAATAATATAAGCTTATCCTATTATGCACTTTATGTATTATATGTATGTGTATGTATGTGTATGTATGCGTATGTATATGTATTCTTTGAAGTCAATGAAAAATTTAAAAATGTTTACGTGTTTAAAAATGTTTAAAAATGTTTAAAAATATGTATAAAAAAATGTTTAAAAATTTAAAACGTAATTACTACCGGCTGGTTGGCTGGAGGATATTGCCGTTTATGGCAATAAGCCCGCCATTTGTACCTGTTGTGGTCAATAAGATTTATTTATTTATTTAAATGCCTGTTTGAGCAGTTTTACTGAAAGCCGTTTAATTTCTTGCTAAATAGAATATTTTGCGGCATAAAGATTTGCTAACATCGTTCTTAGGTCTTTAGCTATCTGTTCATATGTAATTTATACCAGAAACCTTTGTAAAAATGGTAATATCTGTGTAAGAATGGTATTATAAAGTGCTTTGCCTATAACTGACCCGTGAACGCCAAAAGTACCTTTATAGGTACTTTATTTATTTATTTACTTATTTAAAAGGGAAAACATACAGCGCTACAAAAAATATTACGATTACATTAAATACAATATTTCTGGCCGATGACATGCTTTCAACAATAGTTCTAGTTACTTAAGTCTCCAATACGCACAGTGCATTCTGTGGGGGTTGGGAGAGGGAAAGGAAAGGAAAAGGAAGAAATGGGATATCAATAGATTTTAAGCAATAATGTGCAACTTGGGTTGTCGACTACATAGGGCGAGCCCGTCACCTCAGGAAGTTTAACCGATTAGTCGTTCTATCTCCCTGGAGTGAGCACAGAAGACTTGAGGACAAAACAGTCCACCGTCTAGCTACGCCACAAGCCCGTAAGAGGCCAACGCCTTAACCGCGAGATAGCCAGGAATGTTACCCGGCGGGCCGACACTCACGCCCTCACTTCCAATTGTGACCACACTAATCCGGTCTCTCGATTGGTTACGAGTTGGAGGTCGCTTGCGCGGTCCTCTCCCTTACGAAGCGGTGAAGCGGTGTATACCGAATCTATCGCGGACCACAGCGTCCTTTGACCGGCTGTTCACCCAGGATCGGATGGCCGATGGTCATTTCAAGAGTAGTCGCCGTAAGGTCCGCAACCACCCCCGCTCTATAGGAAACAGTACTGCTTCCAGACTCCCCCGACTGTTAGTCAGAGTTACATCTTGCGGTGTCGACTACAACGGGCGAGCCCGTCACCACAGGACGTTTTAACGATTAGTCGTTCTGTCGCCCTGCAGTGAACGTAGAAGACTTTGGACAGTACAATCCTACGTCCAGCTACGTCACAACCCGTGAGAGTCCAACGCCTTACCGCGAGTGAGCCAGGAATAAACCCGGCGAGATCGAGATACTCGCGCCCTCACTTCCAATTGTGACCGGATTTCTCCGGTCTCTCGATTGGTTCCGAGTTCGAGGTCGCTTGCGCGGTCCTCTCCCTTACGAAGCGGTGAAACGGAGTAAATCGAATCTATCGCGGACCAAGGCGTCCTTTGCCCGGCTGTTCACCCAGGATCGGATGGCCAATGGTCATTTCAAACAGTCGGGGGAGTCTGGGAACTGTATTGTTTCCTATAGAGCGGGGGTGGTTGCCTACCTTACGGCGACTGCTCTTGAAATGACCATTGGCCATCCGATCCTGGGTGAACAGCCGGGCAAAGGACGCCTTAGTCCGCGATAGATTCGATTTACTCCGTTTCACCGCTTCGTAAGGGAGAGAACCGCGCAAGCGACCTCGAACTCGGAACCAATCGAGAGACCGGAGAAATCTGGTCACAATTGGAAGTAAGGGCGCGAGTGTCTCGAGCAGCCGGGAAGTAATTCCTGGCTATCTCGCGGTAAGCAGTTGGTCTCTTACGGGTTGTGGCGTAGCTAGACGTTGGATTGTATTGTCCAAAGTCTTCTACGCTCACTGCAGGGCGATAGAACGACCAATCGTTAAAACGTCCTGTGGTGACGGGCTCGCCCGTTGTAGTTGACACCGCAAGATGTTAGTCAGAGTGCACAGTCGATTGGCTCACGCCGCACGTTGCGCAGACTGTTCAGGAGCGCCAGAAGGTTGATTCCTAGGGGAAACTGACCATAAGGCCAGAGTCCTACCCAGGCTCGCACTTCATGCGTGGAGGCCGTCGGATAGATGTTGACCCGTGAGTGTGACCAACCCTAAACAGAATGGGTCTTCGTGGCCAACTTAGCAGGGGCCCATTAACTCCCAGCAATAATGTGCAGTACATAAAATAAGAAAAATTTACTGCATCATATAAAGTTACACTTTGCGTCGTTTGACAGATCCGCGAGTAACCGTTTCGGTCGGCCCCCATATATATTATATAAATATATAATATACATGACTAACAAGATTAATTACTAGGTAATAAGAGGGAATTCATGAAAAACCGATATCGTCAGTATTTATTTACAAAATCGACCAAGAAGTTGCGGCGCAGTTTTTTGCGCTCGAAGGCTGGCTTTCGAGCGGTTAAAGAAATAGATACGACCAAAAACTGATAAATGTACCATGCCAACGACATAAGAATAGCAAAGGTCGTATTACCATACATAAAGATGAGTCTTAGCGATGTCAAGCGATTGTCAACCTACGTGTCATATTTTGACTGTATAATGTGCAATGAAATGTTAGAGGGCACATTGCTCGAATAAAATCAATCTAATTATTCTGGATGTTGCGTAAGTGACATTTGAAATTGCAATTTTTTATTCTCTGCAGCGCATTCTTTTAGAGCCAATAAGACACATGTCGCTCGCACATTTACAGTAAAGTATGACTCAAATTAGATGAGAGTGGTATAAAAAATACGGAGTTATAAATACGTTTATACTAACTAGAGCTATTGTGGGTTAATTAAAGGTTTTGCGTAGATGTATTTAGAATTCAAGTGAAGTTGATTCGCCTTGTATTGTTTAACAAGAACAATAATTTAAAAAATAAAAAAAACACGACCGCCGGTACAAAAATAGAACTTTTGTATTTATAACAAGGTAGAGAGGACGTGTAAAGTATTGAACATAAAAACAAAATAATACTGATTTTATTAAATATCTTCTTTATATTTGACATAGTGATGCAATGCATCTTTCATTATATTAATGACATTTGATTGAAAACTCAATTATATAAAATTTAACGCCCTCTATATTCATTTGTATGTACTCTTTCGAACTATCTTTTTACAGTAGTACCATTTCTGGTCGCTTAATGTAATTTAGTGTTTATTAGTGTAAACAAAATTAATGAGAGCGATTTGACCCCCTTCCCATGTATTGAGCGATTTGACCTCCTTCCCATGTATTGAGCGATTTTTGCCCATAATCAACCATTATCCTGACGGTCTAAGCTATTCTAAAATATATATTTCATTGAGGTACCCGATTTTTCGTTAGCTTCTGGAATCATTTGTCTGGTAATTATAAAAACAATTTGTTCGCTCAGAAAAGCACGTTTTTAGGGAATAAAGTTCTTCATTCTTCAACTTAAAATTTTTAATTGAGGAACTCAATTTTAGGATTTAAATACAATAGTGAGCAGGCACGTAGCGAAACGTAGCGCCGGGTATTTCTGTTCATACCGCACTGAGAATAATGATCAGTTTGAGTGAGTAGCCGGTTGTTTTTGAGTAACGCTTTGCACAGTAAATGTTGTAACTACCGTTACTGCATAATCGTGTACGTCATCCAGATGACATTAGAGGCAGTTTAGTCACCTTGTTTGAAAAGAACAGCTGTAGCTGTAAATAATGCATTTATTTAATTGAATTAACGTTTGTATGATTCATTGCTTTCTTGTGGCGGAATATTTGCAACATTGTGATTTGTAGTATAAGCGTATGCAAATGTATGACTTATGCAAGTGTTTACAAGTGTATGAGTGTATACAAATGTATGCCGATACCTGTCAATATGTCGCATGGTTCTATAGGAGAATATTTATATAATTTGTCTATACAACTAACTATTCATATTGATGTGACATTATTAAATTGAAAAAAAATATGTTATTTTCCAACCCAATGAAATAGAACACCATTTTAAAACGATTTAAAAAAATAGAAATGATTCCATTGGCGTTTTAATGACTTTAAGGAATATTCATGCCAAATTCGAAGAAAAATCGAACAACGCAGATATTAGTGGGCCCGATTTAATTTCTTCGTGAACTAAAGGCCAAGAGAAGGTCAACACGTTAGAGCGGAATATGAATTGAATGATTGTCCCTTCTCCAGCATAAAACTTCCAATCGAACATAAAGTGACATAATGTACCGAAATGTTTTCAAACTAATTCAGATTATTTTATGTTCGGTGGGTAGTTTTCGTACGGGAAAGACGATCGTTAAAATTCCACTCTAACGCACTGATCTGTCTCATTCGCATGAACTTTTTTATTTTGATACTAGTTGACGAAAAAACGCAATCGAGCGCAGTAACTGGGTAAAAAACAAATTTACTGATAAACGTCGACTTAAAACCAAAATGTCTAAATATCTCTGAAATTTTGCAGAAAGAAGTTTTGTTTTTGAAATACTGGTTGCTATCACTGCGCTGCTTAGCTTACACAACCGTTGATAGTAAAGTACAGATTCCAGAATATAAATACTGTATTAGGCAAATGGAAGTGCTACTATTATGTTTTGACCGCATATAGTAATTAAAATGTCTTCCTTCGACATGTTTTTTTCAATTACTTTAAGTCTTACTATATATTATACAGTTTATCCTTGGTCTGCCACAATGAAAAAACTTAATATTGAACCTCATTCACCAATTATTTGGAAAAATAGCTTTCGTTGTCTTAGTAAGAGGTATATGATTTTTATTATATTTGCACCTATGTTATTTCTGTATCTGTATGTCAGAAAAGCTCCAAGCATAACTAGTTTCAAAAACAGACTCAGAGAAAATTTGAAATCTTCCACATAAATTCCCTTTACGTTCCCATTCTCCTCCTTTTTAAACCTTCGATCCTTATAGGTGTTAGATTATTTTGGTGTGACACTTTTTGTGCCCACAAAGAGTTAAATATATATTTCTTTCTATCCTATCTTTTTTTGTATTTGTCTCTTCATATACGTTGTTATGTAGCATATACTCGCAAATAATATTGTTACAATATTATAGGTTAGCTCTATAATATTGTCTGCAGGCAATAAGCTCGCCTTTTCTTACGAATAAAGCGTTTTATTATTATTTATTATTATTATTTGGACCTTGTACTTCCGTCTAAAGTGGATTTTAGATACGTTTGAAAGGCTTATGGACTCTTTTATTGCATGGCTAATGCATTAATCATTAATCTGCTTTCCGAGGTTCTCATCCACCGAAAGTCTAAACTACATACGAGGTCATTTCTGCAATGACATGGTACAACTCTTAAATTCTACCAATCACACCTATAATCTTTAGTATATGGTTAACATTTCCTGCAATTGAGAGCATCGCACAAAGCGATGTGTGTTGTGCTTGGAAAATGTCAATGTGTCGCCGCGTCCGTCGCGAATTTTAAAGAAGACCCTAGCCTATGGAGGGCGCCGAGTCAGCTGGTTGGTGGGAGTATATAAGACCATACGCTCTAGAGGGGAGTATTCAGTCTTTCGGGTGCATTTGAGAGGAACACAACCATCCACATAAAATGGCATTCAAGGTAAGGCGTATCATAAGAATCATCTTCTTGTTTTACCTTGCTAATTTGATCTGTTTACCTTTTCAAATATTAATTATATGGTTTTGAAATGCTCCTAATTAAAATAATAATAATACGATTGATATTCATTATATTTATATTTATAATTTTAAATAATTCCTATAATTCTTCAAAATATTATTAGAAACCTTTATTTAACTTGAATGTTTTTAGTAATTTTCCTTTATTTGTGACCAATGAAAAATTGTCTATTCCCTTTCTTGTTGGGATTGGTGGGCCATCTGCATGGTACCCGTACTTCGTTCTCCACGCGGGGCGTTTGTGCGTGTCCCCTCGTAATCTGTCACCTACAGATATTGCAACCATCTCACGCCGGCCATATATATCTTATACTTTCTTGTGATCCTCTCTCTCCTTGCAGATAACGACGGACATGTACAAGTGACATGTTCCGTTGTCTCCTTCTCCATTTCATAGCCTCGGCATGTTGCCTCTTATGCTACGGTCAACATGTGGAGGTGACTATTGAGTCTGGAAAGCCCAGTGAGCATTCCGGCTACTATTCACAGGATAGTTCTGAAAAGCTCTGTTTAGTACCTTGTTAGTCCCAGGCTGGTGTGTATAATCGCTCTCTTTGCCTGTCAACATTTTGCCCTTTTCGATCTATGCTTTACCCACTTCTTATATTTTCGTGCAAAACCGTTCTTGTTTTCCTTCTGACAATGGCATCACTGGCTAAGATCCGTTAATAGGTCTCACTGAGCTCTTTTTCGCTAAATTGTATACCTCTTCATTCCCTTATACTTCACTGTGTACCTTCACCCATATCAGGCTGACTCTGTTCATTTGTGAGATGCCTACTAGCAACATGTGACATTCTAATATGAGGTTTAACCCCTCAGGCCCCGATTGGCGGATATCGGCCACAACTCGATTCAGCGTGACTGCCCCGTTTTAATTTTATTTTAATTTAATTTGTTTTATTTTATTATGTTTTATTTTGTTAATATGTTTCATTTTAATTATGGGTACAGTGGTTTGTCAGTAATTAATGTTTTGATGAGACAGTGTCGTAATTCAATTTTTTTACTAAAATTTTTTGGGACAGCAACTTGTCAATTGGCTGAGGGGCCGAGGCCTGAAGGGTTAAAGAAGCCGTTTGGTTCTCCAACGTTTTTAACCCAGAAAAAATGTAACAAAAGATGCATATTTGCTACTTTGAATTTGCCTTCTGCTGTCGCCATAATGATCCCAATCGTTTCCATTGAAATATCGTGTTGCAGTTTCAGCTCTTAAGAGTATATCCCGGCTTCAGTCTTTTCGTTCTCATCGATGTCGACTTTTTCTTGGACTAGAGAAAGTATCCATTACTTATAAACCAAATATCTGCGGATAAATATCTGAAGATCAACTTGTGGATTTTCACGATGAGTTACAATAGGAAAACCCACATTTATATATGGAAATCTGAATTAATATGCTATTTCAAGTTTTTCCTTTTTTTTCTTGATATAATCTACTACAAATACGAATCACGTCAATAGTGTATTTTATTATAAAACATATTTTTAGGTCTTCTTTCAAAGCTTAATTGATTAAGCAAATGTTATTTTCTACTAGGACTTAAATAACCCACTATAGCATTTTTTACTTTATATTTTGCTCTTCTACTGCAAAAAAACAAATTTTTATTCAACTCCACGAAACAGTGATAGTACATTATATTTTATATTTTTTTTCGATGAATTCTGTGGGATGCATTAAAAGAAACCGTCAAAGGAAACAACTTTTTTGGTGCTATTATTTCGAGATACAACCCATTTTTTCAAGTCCTTTATATACATCAACCAGAAAAAAATTGATTAAGAAAGATCAGCATCTAGGTAACGTAACAAAAAGTCCTTTAGTTTTCGTAGAATTATATAATAATATCTGGCGAAGTTAATCTGAAAAATAAATTGTAATAAAAACAGGTATCTTTATCATTCAAGTGGTCGTTAAATGTATTATAGTATGTTTTTTTACGAAGTAAGTTTTTATTGCGATGTTTATATTGTTTTACTGGTATCTCTACAATATCGAATACTATTAAAAACATCTTAACCCCAAGTCTATTATTAAAGTTAATTCTAATTTCATTATTTCTTCAGAACTTATTCTAGTATTAGGTTCTGAGTCTATGGTGTACTTTATTTTCATCAAGCTATATGGAATGCATGTTTTATTTAATCCCTCTTTCGTTGTTTAGATATTGGTTACATATAATTCATTGACCTCTGGACATATTATTGCCATTACATTGTTCATTACCAGATTTTAAAATATAGGTAAATATTTATTCATTTTATAGTTAAATATTTAACCCTGTTTGGAACACAGTGGGTAGATGCATTTTTTTTTGTTTTAGATGCTCAATTTATATGTTTTTATATTGTTAATATTTACACGTATTGTACTAAATAACATAAATTTTGCTTTAAATACGTGAAGGACATGTTTCCCAAAATAATCTGGTATTTCTGTCTTAGCACTAGACTGTACTTTATTTACTTTAGGTGTACTTTAATGTCTAGTCGAATAATCGAGTTGTTTCTTAACATCGGTGTATTTTATTCGATACCTACATTACATGTTTCACTGCTTCAATGATAGGTTCAGATTGTGCCTTATGAAGCACTCCAAGCTGTTGTGTCTATTTCATAGTCATGTCTTCTGGTGTTGGTTAGTTTTTATATTAAATTTTTGGCCCACCAATAGAAGAAAAGGAAGAAATATATTGTGAACGCACTTCTGTGTGTACGTTTTCGTGTATCCTCCACGATAGTGCCCAAACGCTTAATCCGGAGCTGACATTCAGCATGGAGGCATCATTTAGTCATGGCAAGAGTTGAGGTTGGGGTTGAAATGGCTTCACCAGAGAGCGCCTTAGTCATATCCCAATCTATAAATATTTGGTTTAGAGACTTAAAATTTGGTACACAGATGTTATGTCAAAATCACATTATGAAATTTTGGTTAGAATATATCTAAGCTGCACTAATAATATTAAAATTCCGCCACATATTTTAAACAAATATTAGTGCCTCGCGCGGCGCAGGTCGTTTCTCGGCTAAGAGTCAACAGATGGAACGGAACTCATGCGGATTCTTCCGCCGACCGAGAGAGGGCGATCATCGATTTTTTTAATTAAATGTATATCCTGATGAAATCGCTCCTTGGCTACTTGCCGGGAGTCTTGGGGGTAAGCGTCTAATTTATATTGTTAGTGACGATGTATCTTATTTTTTCAAGCTTATTATCATCGCTGCCGTCGTAGCGGTCGCACGCGCTGGAGTGATCGCCACCCCAGCCATCGCTGCTCCCATTGCTGCTTATCCAGCAGTGAAGGCAATCGATACTGAATACGATCCAAACCCTCAGTATAGCTACGCCTACGACATTCAGGACGCTATCACCGGCGACTTCAAGAATCAGCAGGAAACCAGAAACGGAGACCTAGTCCAGGGCCAGTACTCGCTCGTTGAACCCGACGGCACCAGGAGGATCGTCGACTACACCGCTGATCCCCTGAACGGATTCAACGCTGTCGTCAGGAAGGAACCTTTGGGAGCCGTTGCTGCTCCGATTGTGCCAGCGCCAGCAGTTATCTCTGCTAAGGTAGTAAACTAAACTTGTCAGTTGGTTTTAAAACAAGTAGAGTTTGTTTTTTATTAAGTGTGACTTCATTCAAAAAGTACGGAACCTTCTTAGCCTCCGCGTTATCGGTAGAACATATACTTAAATTTGTATGTAGATACTTCGATATATTTTTTGCCAGATTTATTTAGCTTCAGGTACCTACTAGTTAGTTAGATATTATTTCTTCTGGCACCTTTTTGGTATATTTCTGCTTGTTTGTTCCTGGTTACACATGTAAATTAAATGTCACTTATGCCTAATTCGAATATTATGACCTATATCAGTGGATCCCAATTAGTTTTTCCTGCGTACCGTTTAACTCCTTCTACTTGAGTTAACCATTCTTGGTTTGACGCTTACAAATGCTAAGATTTGAGCTAATCAATTTTGGTTAGCCAAGGGTCACCTTGCAAAAAATCCATTTAAAAAATAGAACGCGTTTCTAGATAGATAGATAGATTAGAACCGATAAGGTTATAATGTTTTATATGTCAAATTTCAATGCGATCATTTTACAGTAATTCTTTTTATGATCCGTATAGTGGTTTACAAGTTATAGTCGTTTTACTCAAGGTCATTGACTTGCGCCGAATTTACGCGCGAAAATGTTGCCGGCGTAAGTGACAGCTGAATTTTTACTTCGCGATTGGAGGGGTTAAAGAAAGACCTCAAACTCGCGTATCCCTTATTGCAGGAATGCCAAATAAAAATTAAATCAGTTTAAATATATATATATATATATATATATATATATATATATATATATATATATATATATATATATATATATATATATATATATATATATATATATATATATATATATATATATATATATATATATATATATATATATATATATATATATATATATATATATATATATATATATATATATATATATATATATATATATATATATATATATATATATATATATATATATATATATATATATATATATATATATATATATATATATATATATATATATATATATATATATATATATATATATATATATATATATATATATATATATATATATATATATATATATATATATATATATATATATATATATATATATATTACCATCAAAATATAGTTCGAATGACGGTGAAAAACAGTTTAAGGTGGCAAATGTGTACGTTATTCTTTCCACAACGTTATTCTTTCCACAATTTTTGACAAAAGAATGCAATATGAAAAAGAATGTTTTCAGTTGCGGTATCACCCCTTGTAAAAATGCCCGCACGCTAATAGCATATTGTATAATGATTTAGTTTAACTGTCAACGTTAACATTTTCATACCAATTTATTAGTTTATACTAACATACCAATTTTTCATAATTAAAGAAAGAAAAATCCATGACAGTCGTATATACTTCTCTCTCGCACAAGTATGAATAAACAGCTTTATTAAAATTTTTATTGATTCGCAGGTCGCCGCTCCGGTGATTGCAGCGCCAGCTCCAGTCATCGCCGCACGCGTCGCCGCCCCAATCGCCTATGCCCCAGCACCAATCGCCGCCCGCGTAGCTGCCGTCGCACCAGCCCCGCTGGCCTACGCCGCTCCAGCCGCCCCGTTCGCCTACACCCAGCCCGCTCAATTCGCCTATCCTCAGCCCGCTCAATTCGCCTATCCAGCTCCTGTCGCCCGCTACGCCGCGCCGTTCCCAGCGCCGATCGCACCCTTCGCACGCTACTCCGCCCCAGCACCCGCCTTCGCCGCAGCACCCGCTTTCGCGCCAGCCCCCGCTTTCGCGCCAGCCCCCGCTTTCGCGCCAGCACCCGCTTTCGCGCCGGCACCCGCTTTCGCGCCCGCTCCCGTCGCCAGAGTCGCCACCCCATACGCCACCTACGTCCACTAAAGTTACCACTAACTTAATCTTCGCCTTCCCGCCATTCGACTGTGTAATTTAATAGTTTTATTCAAAATTCCTGGCGGCTTTTCAGCCATCTGTGATGCGATTAATGCCAGCCGCCATGTGTATAGTTATTAATTTAAAATGTTAACACGTCATGTTGAACATGGCTGTGAGAAATTGATGAAAATGGAATAAACATTGCATAAATATTTGACTTGTATTACTCGAACGTCACTACACCCAAAACCAATGTAGGCAATAAAAGCGTCTTCAATTCAACCAATAAATCGAAATAGATTTTCACAACGAAAAAAAAATCCACGCTTTTGAACATTTAAAACTAGAAAAACGAACAACAAATATGTCTGTCTGTTTGTCTGAATGTCGATGTCTCAAGATGTCATTGTGTGATTTCTAAAATTATTTCGCCAAAGTATATTGGCGTATAAGTATATAATGATAAATGCTGATTTATTGTATATTTTTTTATTTATTCAGGTAAAATAACAGCAAAAACTTAAAATTAGAAGAAATCACCAAGAAATATGTTCTTATGCCGATTATAACATGCCATGGAAAATAATTTGACACATATTTTGTTAGGTTAGGTTATACGTTATAAGTTATAGGTTATAGTGTTTGGAAATATATTGTTACTACATCTGACATTAGTAGTAACATTTTAATTTCCATAACTATATTATATATATATAACTATATTATATATAACTATATTAGTATAAATATTTAAATACATGAATAGCGATATAAATGTAACATTATAATGGTATGTTATAATGGTCGTGTCAGGGAGCTGCTATACGAACGGACGACTCAAAAATCACATTTTTAGCCATACAGTAACCATATTTTTGTTCTCTGAGAAAACTGATTATATCGAAGTTTTTAACACGCTTTTATTAGGTCGACCTGTATGTAACTAACTATGTAATGGAATCTAAGGTAACTAATTTAACCATCTTCCAAGGATCGTAGTGTCATGAAAATTGGCAGCTGTATGTAGTTCTGATGACAATACAATAATATGGTACTGTCGAACTGATCTGATGATGGAGTCGGAAGATATGAACTGGAACTTCATGATGGAACATCGTATCATAGCTGTGTTTGGACTTGTTAGAAAAGTTTTGGAATTAACTTTGACCACGATTAGGTTTCAAGGTCTGATAATGAAGCCGGAAGATAGGCACTGGCATTCCATGATGGAATATCGTATCATAGCCGTGTGTATGTGAATATCGTATCATAGCCCAAAAGCGTGTTTTTAGTGGGTTTTTTTTAAACTAATAATTTATTTTTAAATCGGACTATGCCTTATTGAGTTACAGTAATCGGCTATAGGGACCATAACTAAAGAACGCATGATCCGATTTTGAAAATTCTTTCGCCTATCTATTTTATACATCGATGAGAAAAACCGATTCGATCTAGGTTCCGTACCATTATTCCCTCTTGTTTCATTCAGTTAGACCCTTAGAGCCATATTTTCTAGTAACTTATTAAAAATATACAAAATAATTATACATACTGCATTGCGCTGAATGAATTATAAATATGCAAATGATATACGGAATAGAAATATGAATTATAAGAATGCGAAATGAATTAGAAATACTGCATACTGCATGTACGAATACGGCGGTCATAGCACTGAACAGTCTTTATAAATGTGACTATAGGTTTTAAGGCGACATTAGACCTCAGAAAAATATCCGAAACGGGCGGACACGCGAAAATATAGGCGGGGTCAATTTTGTAGGGTTTGACCAATAAAAATCCAGCGTTGACGAAGCGTCAAGCGCAGATTCTACGTCTGCTCGCGCCGGCGACCATGCGCATACTAAACACTATCGCAGCGCTAGCACAGAATAACTATCTTTACGCAGTGGTGGTATAAGGGTGTTAACGACAAAGCAAATTTTTAGCCTAACTGCTAGAGTGCTCTCACGTTTTAATTAATTGTAATTAAATTAGGGCCTAAATAAAAAATGTGGCTAAGTGCGGCCTTAGAGAATCAACTAATCAATAAACTGAAATGATAATAAAACATAATAACATATTTCTTGATGATTTCTTCATCTAATTTTATGTTTATACTTACCTAATCGTGTAACTTCCATTGGTTACTTACCTAATCGTGTACTTACCTAATCGTATATTATTTTAGTTTTTATTTTTATTTATTTTGGTTTTATTATTATTTTCGTATAAATATATGTATGTGTATGTGTGCATATACGGATATATATTTTATCTATAGATGTATATAAGTATCTATCCATATTTGTATATGCGTAAATATTTGTAGTTTTATATTTGTCGATTTAAAAATAAGTACTAACTATAGATTAAGTTGACAGTGCACACTTAATATCATCATTAAAAGTCTGCCTTAGAACAGGGCTAGGCCTAGTTAGGCGACTGTGTCAATCATAAAAATAATGTCGCAATTTCTTGCTAACATCTTAATCAAATATGACATTAATTTTTTACTAGATGTGTTACTAGGTACTAAATAATAAAAAAAAAAAAAAATATATGTATGTACGTATAATCGTTTCATATTCCACTAGAATAATAGTCTATAGTAGAATAATAATAATATAGTGGCATAATAATAGTAGAAAAATAATAATAGTCTATAATACTATCTAGAATAATAATTACCGATTTAAAATTATCTGTAAGGTTAATTTTGTTTTGGTAAATAAATAAATAAATCAATAAAAAAAATAAAAACTTGCCATGGTGATTTGGCATCAGTTACTGAATAATGAACAACAGATTTGACAGACGCAACCAAAACAATATGGCCGCCACAGACTGTAAAGATCGACCCGCCCTTATTGGAAAACCAGATATGTCGGATAACTGTGTGATGTTTAAGTATAACATTCTTTCTGCGAACGGGATCCTTGTCAACATCGACAAGACGCATATTATGCAATTTTATATCCGAAACATTGCTAACTCCGCTTTGGATCTAATGTGTGATAGTCAACTAATTTCGTCAGTGGCTAGCATTACAATCCTTGGGTTTACTATGAATTCTGGACTACGTTGGGATAACTATATCGATAAGCTGTGCGACACGTTTAGTCGCGCATGCTTTGCACTATGGCGCCTCGCGCCAACCATCGCCTTCGAAACATTACGGCAATGCTATTTTGCTTATTACCATTCTATTTTGATGTACGGAACGGAGATGTGAGGGTGCGCGGTGTATCGCCAGAGAGCATTTACCCTACAAAAGCGAGCGGTTAGCTGTGTGGCATACGTTCCTCGAGATGCTCTCGCGAGAGACATGTTCAGATGTCTGGAAATCCTAACACTTCCATGCATTTATATAATGGAAGCAGCAGGATTTGTCCATAAAAACCGACATATTTTCGGTAACTAAAAATAACTAACCAATAATCACAAAAGGAAATAATTAAAATAGAATACGGAAAATAGATAATCGTGTTAAATTAAATAAAATGGTGAATAATATTCCATAAAAGCGACCAAACTAAATAATAAGAAATAGGTATAAGAAAAATCAAGGGTAATAATAAGAATAGTTAAGGATAATATTAAATATAAGAAACTGACTAGATGCATCAATTTGTGTATATTTTGCCTGGTGTCCTGTTAGGTGTCACCAGGAATCAGCAATAGCTTTGAAAGAAGACTTAAATAATTACAATTTTATTTCTTCGTCTAGCATATTGAATATCCTTGGGGCTTTGTACACAAAATGGCTCTGCTAATAACGTTAATCAATCTCTATCTGTGTATATAATAACATATGTTAAATGTACATATTATTATGTCATGTTATATGTTATCTGAATCATTATGAAATTAAAGAACTTCAATTTGAACATGTGCCTGCAATTGCTTTTTAGGTTGTAACAGACTGTTCTTTCTCAACATGATCAAACTCCGTCAGAATACACTGTATCAAAATCCATCGAACAAAAATCCTACGTCGAACAAAAATCCTGCGGGTCGATTTTCCTACGTTGTAGATTTATAAGGTATTGAAATGTATTTTGGAAAGAAATTTCAGCCAATATTTGCAATTTTAAGCCAATATTTACCAAAACGGATGAAAATCTGCTTTATATTATAAGAAATTCGGTAAAAACTACCAAAAAGGCTTTTCCTGCGAGTCATTAAAATTGCTATAGATATATAAAATGAAAAATCTCTCATTAATCATCGAATCAAATAATTGAAGAACGCTCTGAAAATATTTCGAAGTTGTCTAATTTTCACATAAATGTGGCAAAAAATACTTGTTTTTTTAAAAAAAATACTGAATTTTACTGAAAAGCTGGACGTGTTTTTTTTTTTTACTCGTCACATATATGTATTCTAAAAGATTTAATTTAAGTAGATTTATATCTATTTAAATATCAATGAAATATTTAATGAAGAAATTAAATAATATTTCAATTTCATTAATCTTTACTAATTAAAAAAAACAATTATAGTACTATATAAAGTAAAAGCACACATTATAATCTATGGAAAAATAATCGCAATGGCGGCAGTCTGCTGTGGGTCTTGTTAGCACTTAAAAATAGTTTTTAAATACCTACATTTCGCTGAACTTAGCTCGTTTTGATGTGAATCGAATATATTATATGATATAAAACGGCTTCTACCAGAAAATGGCATACTTAACCTAAAATCAGCCAAAAATGTGGCTTGGATCACTTTTGTAATTATAAATTTTATTTTAAATGTGTAATTTATCCTTAATTTTGATTGGTTTTCACTTATTATAATCAGTTACTTTATACTTCATAACTTTTACTAAAACTATATCCAAAATAATTTCCTTCGATATTTAAATTTCGAGACCAAAAGTTATTTTAACGATGCTAATGAGAAGACCCTACTATCTAAAATATATTCGCTAACTTATCGGCGCAACTTGAAATGATGCTCCATTGAACACCTTTATAAAACAATGAATGGCATAATCGATTGCTTTGACCTGGTGGGCGGGATCAACATTAACGCCCCAATGAGAACCTCGCGCTAATTTGACCTTTTTTGATTGCTACGTTTTAAAAAGAATGCGTACAGATATGGAGTACTCACACGCTGCTGTAAGATTTATAATACGCATTTAAATGTTACTGAATTCTTTAATAATTCCTTACGCACTTATGAATAGCCCTTAAATCAAACTCTAATCAATATAATTAACTGACTATTCGTTTTAGATATATTAATAATAATTACTGCTATTATTACATATTTATGACAATGTTTATATATTTAAATATCAGGTTATAAATTGGAGACTTACACCAGAACTTTTACACAAAATGTCAACATTCTATAGATACCCAACCTTCACACTAACGCTCACGCTTACACTCCACAATCTACACAAACAACACACACACGCTAAATACAAGCCTCTTATGTACTAGTAAACTTTTAGGTAATTTGGTTTTATTTAGTAGTCATAAACATAATTTTTGCAATTTTATTGAGATCCGTAACCGGTTTTATTTTTAATACGTGTATTTTCTCCTGTAATTATTCACTGTAATAATTTTCGAAATAAACAATTGAATTTTATTTTATTTCATTTTTATTTTTTTAATTTTACATGTACATTCAAATGCATGAGCAAGACAGAAAATGAATGGTCAATTTATAAAATGCCGTTGTATGCTTTTAAAGTTATATACACATCTGTCTGAGCCCAGGTTACATAGCGCATACATTAAATGCAAATGATTATCTTTCAATTATGCTAAGCAAAGAGCAGCCGAGCCCGCCTCGAAATAAACAATTGAATTTTATTTTATTTCATTTTTATTTTTTTAATTTTACATTTACATTCAAATGCATGAGCAAGACAGAAAATGAATGGTCAATTTATAAAATGCCGTTGTATGCTTTTAAAGTTATATACACATCTGTCTGAGCCCAGGTTACATAGCGCATACATTAAATGCAAATGATTATCTTTCAATTATGCTAAGCAAAGAGCAGCCGAGCCCGCCTTGCTAGGCACCCCTATGTTAAGGCGAGCTCACTTCGGGAGTCCCACTAAGTAGAGTGGCACGGTTGTGTTAAAGAAAGATTTAAGATAACATTTTTTCAAAATATTAAAATTTTAATTTATAATCATTATTAATAGTATTATTATTATTTATTATTTTTATTATTATTTTTCTTCCTCCCTTATTTCAGTATTTTAACCAATTATCTAAACTGCAGACTAAAATCTACAAGCGCGAATCCCTTCTTTTGCCGTATAGAGATGACTGTCGCATCATATTCATACGAGCTCTGCTCGTTTCACTGTAAATATTACTATCCATAATGCAGGTAGGCAGATAGTTTCGTATTGAACGCAACTGAAATGATTGTCTAGTGATTAACAACTTCAGGCAAAAAAAGGAAAAACAATACATAGAAGTCTACCTAAGTACAGGCATCACTCCAGTAAGGTAGATTTAAATGTGTGTGAAATAATAATAATAATGATAATAATAATAATTATTATTGTTGTAATTGAAAGCCTTTCACAAGGTGAAGTTCAAAGAGCGGTTCTCAATAAAATGTCAGTATGTCAGCAAGATAATAATTGCGTCTTTCAAGTTGAAACGAAACAGGTGGAGGGCGGCAAGTCTGGCAGCTCTGGTGGGAGTATAAAAGCCGGTTTATTCGCGAGGGGAGTATTCAGTCGCTCCGGTGATATCGAGAGGAACAAATCCGCACAATGGCTTTCAAGGTATGTGCAAACATTTAACTTTTTCTTTTTCAAATGGCAGTAGTTTCTCTCGTAACGGTGGTTAGACGCCATCACGGCAAATTGGAACTTCGGAACTTCGGCAGCCGGAAATCATAGCCGCCCGGCATAACGTTTCCTTCAACAATCTATCGGAAAACGAAGTATGTTCGATTTCTTCTTCTTCTGTTGCCAAGTCCATTACCAAACGTTCTTGGCTGTTGCAACTTTCTGGGCCGCCGTTCGAAACGAAAATGTTAGAGTTTTCTGAAACCATTCACGCAGATTACGAAGCCAATATCTTTTTCTTCGTCTGATATTTCTTCTTCTGGCCTTTTGCCTGGAGTTATTTGATGCATAATCTTTTACCTATAAGGATGACGCACTAAAAATACAACGATATTATACACAGTAATATGCATGTTTCACCAAGGATTACGTATATAACTCCGTCTGTGGTTCATACGTATGAGTTAACATGACGCGTAACAGTGTTGTCGTGACGATAATTACCGTGCCGTAATGTTAAAACAATGTTATTTCATTACGTCGCGACCTTGGGATTCCGAATCCAACAAGACAGCATGTGGTAGTATACGTACGCTTATAGACACAAACTACAGTATACTGTTACTTCCGTATTAATCGTATGGAAAATATTAATATAAATAATCGAGTTAATAAATATATTCAAGTAACGGAGTTTCAACAAATTTCCTTGAAATTCAACAAAATTACGATTAAAATATCGTTATTCTGTGTAAAACCGTAATAACAAAATGGTAATGTAAGAATCAATCCTATATTTTTCTCAGTATATGAGCGAAGTATTCGAGTATACGAATCTTTATTGTACTCGATAAAGAAAATTCACTTATATCAAGCGGAACAAGACGATACTTATGATATCGAAGACTATCGCGGTTGTTTGGTATTATAAATAAGATAAAAACGGATTTACCGCGTGAAGTTTGTAACAACCATGGTGGTAAAATATTCATGCGGTAAATTGTTTTTATCTTATTTATAACAGACGATAGTTCTTCCGAGGTTTGTAGACGGCAAATATCACTCTACCGAAACGACGGAAAAACCCATCGTCCAGTATACACGGCAAGGATTCGTCTTCCCTTAACCAAAAAATATTTACATGACAGATTGTGTAGAGATGATATTTGTACACGACAGATTGGAAAAATATCCATCATTAATAGGGCCCAAGCTTGCCCTTCTCAATAGAGACTTTCTCCATTATCTTCATGTCAATGTTATTTTCATGTTAATGTTACCGGTGGATTGCTTACCACAGATTTCGCTACCGCTCCTATTTCATTCAATTTATTCAAGAGAATTGTATATTTGATTTCCTAGCGAATTCGTTCAGACGTCTCGATAATCTAAATTGTATTCCTTTTCATTTATCAAGGTTCAAGTTTGTGTGATTGTATTATACTTGCTCAATCACCGGAAATAGATTAATAGTGATTTAGTGACATACCTGAACATATACATTCTTTGATTTTTTGTTCTATTTGCTGTGATACTTTTTATTGTATTATGTGATTATTTTTGTTTAAAGTACCGATGTTGACTATTAATATTTTTTAATAATAATTTATTATACCAGCTCACCTTACAAACGTTGTCCTGTCCAAATTCCAATAAATTTGTTTGTAATCGGTGAATTTCTGAAAAGCTATTGGAATATGTAAACAAATAAAAAAATCGGTTGTGGCACCCCAAGACTTTTCCGGCAATCAGACTACCCTCCTCGCGACAAAGTCCTCCAACCGTCAACAGCCCCACCCCCCACCCACCCTAACCCCACCCCGAAAACCCCCTCCCCTAACCCCCCCCCCCCCCCCCCAACCTCCCCTCCCAACGGATTTTTGTCAAGATCTTCTAGATTTTTTTTCAATTGTTCGATACATTTGATTGAAATATTTCCGTACCGAGAGCATAACTATCAAAACAAAAAAATATATCAACCTTATTTGTCGTTTCTATTAAAAAAAAAGAAATACGGATATCCATCGTTCGAATCTTGAGTAGGAAAAAAGCACTTTCAGTTTTTTCGAATTTTCCCATTTTGCAGGCAACTTTTCCAATTTTTCTTTCCTTTAGGACCTTATTTGGACTATTACGAACATTTAAAAAATATATCTAAATCTAATATGCGGTTACCAACGAGCAGCATTTTATTTTTATTTATATAGATGTACACGTAACTACATGGAAATAGTAATAGTTCTGGTTCTTTATATTAGGAGCTAGGAGATATTAGGGAGCTAATGGGACCTGTTGGAGTTGGCCTCGAAGACCCATTTGTTCAGGGTCGGTCACACTCACGGGTCGACACCCATCCGGCGGCCTCCACGCATGAAGTGATAGCCCGGGCAGGACTCTGGCCTGAGGGCTAGTTTCCCCCAGTTTGCGCACCGTGCGGCGTCAGCCAATCGATTGTGCATTCTGACTAACAGTCGGGGGAGTCTGTAAAAAGTACTTTCTCCTATAGAGCGGGGGTAGTTGTTCACCTTACGGCGACTGCTCTTGAAACGACCTTCGGCTACCCGATTCCGGGTGAAAGCCGGATAAAGCACGCCGTGGTCCGCGATAGATTTGGCAATCGCCGTATCACCGCTTCTTAAGGGAGAGGACTGCGAAAGCGATCTCGAACCCGTAACCACTCGGGAGATCGGAGTAATCTGGTTGCAACTGGTAGTAAAGGCGTGAGTGTCGGCCCGCCGGGTAACATACCTGGGTATCTCGTGGATAAGGCGTTGGCCTCTAACGTGCATGTGGCGAAGCTTGACGGTTTGTCCTAAGTCTTATGCGCTCACCTCACGGGAGACAGGGCGATCAAATTTCGTTAAAACTTCCTGAGGTGAGGGGTTCGTCCGTTGTAGGCGACAGCTCTAGTTGGTTCTTTTAAATCTATTTATCTACCGCGTAACGCCGACTTTAGGCAACGCTACTGTCATATTAATATTTTATTTGATTCGTTTTATGTCAATATATTATTAGCAACTGACGATTCCAATACATGATAACTAACTTTAAATAATTGTATATTCTAAATGAATAAATTGATACTGCTACTGTTACTGATGGGTGTTCTTTTTGTGGCTAAGATTGTGATTTTCGCCGCTGTGGTAGCGGTCGCTCGCGCTGGTGTGATCGCCGGTCCAGCGTTTGCCGCCCCTATTGCCGCCGTCCCAGCAGTGAAGACTATCGACCCCGACTTCGACCCGAACCCTCAATACAGCTACGCCTACGACATCCAAGACGCCCTCACCGGCGATAGCAAGAACCACCAAGAATCCCGAAACGGAGATCTGGTCCAAGGGCAATACTCCCTCGTCGACTCTGATGGGACTAGAAGAATCGTGGATTACACTGCTGATCCTGTGAACGGATTCAATGCTGTGGTTAGGAAAGAACCTCTCGGAACAGTAGTAGCAGCTAAGGTACGCCATAAAACATAATTTCGATTAAATAAACTTAAAATTAAATCAATGATAAGCCACTTATACTTTTCCCTATAGTTTATATTGAATGGTTCCTTTAAATCATTTGGATCCTTACTCTTTCAAGTTGCTAGGTTCGTTATTCGACCTAAAGCATGATAACAATGTTCGGGTTATGCAAACATTGTATAATTCAACTATGAGAGTAGATTGGAAACGAATGCAGTTATATGGAGTCCGCATTAGAAACTTTTTATCAGTATGTCGGAAAAAAAACCAAGAATGATTGCCACGTTTCGTATATTTTAAGCAATAGGGATACTATCCTTACTATTTTTATCTACAGTTTTTTACTAGGCATGGTGGGCTATAATTCCCTTAAATTGCGCAGAGAGATGCTTACCATGGCCTACTACTTTGAGCTGATCCAGAGCAGAGTTGATAATCGAAGCATGCTATAATCATGCATCGCAAACCATATCAATATTCTTCTAATGAACTCTTTAAAGAGGCTCAAGGATGCTAGGTTATTATTTATTAAAACTTCACTACGTTGGGTTTTCGTGGCCAAACAAAATAAATCTTTTATTATTACGCACACGAAACCCAATAGAAAACTCCTGAGTGATAATTTGAATGTACCTAGGATGAAGACGACTTTCGGACAGCGACACTACTCTTTCATAGTTACAAGGGTTTATAATAAATTAAGCAGTGACATAAAAACCAGTCCCAATTGTCATTTGTTCAAAAGCAAAATAAATAAATGGCTGTTGCAAGAAGAGCGTTTATATATCCACGCCATGATCGATATAGTAGAATAAGTTGAAGTTGACTTAACATATATTGTGTTTATATATATGTATGTGTGTATATGTGTGTTCTAATGTATTTAGAATATCTATTTCCTATATAATATTGAAATTTTATTAAAATTTTATTATTATATATATTTATTATTATTATATATGTATATTTTTTAATTATTATTATTATTATTGTGTTTGGTTAGTTCATCGACCCTCATTTTAAATGTTAAAATATAAATTACTTGACCTGGAACGGGTATATCCCAGTTGGGCAGCACTAGCCACTGAATGAAAGAGGAAAGTTTTTGGCATTTGTTATAATATTATAATTATTGTAAATGGTTAATTTGATAATTCCAATAAAAATAAATAAATAAATAAATAAATTGTCTCTTTGTTCTTGATTATCATAATTGAGTTCGGTCACATAATCTATTTGCTGAGTGAACCAACCAAAGTATGCTTAAACGTGCCTTACGGCACATAAATGCGCCATGTTCGACAGCGTCGGACCTGGCTATTTAACAGCGAGCTCACAAATGTTCAAGGTGTGGGTGGGCATTGCGCTATTTATTCATGCCAGAATTAGATAGACTGTTTTATTATTTATGTATCTTGTTTTGTTTTTTCTTCTCTATGCTTGTACTAGTATATTTTAAGCTGATTTAATATTTAATATTTAATATGTATGTACCTATATTATTTTTTTAATATTTTCCCCATGCATGTTTTTGTTTATCTCAATTATTCGGTCATGGTTATATTATTGATTTGTTTATGAAATAAATAAATAAATAAAAAAAGCATAAATTTATTATTTTTCTTTGGCTTTCAGGTAGCCACCCCAGTGTTGGCCGCTCCAGCTCCCGTTATCGCTGCCGCCCGATTCGCTCCAGCTCCAATCGCCTACCCAGCTCCTTTGTCCCATTACCCAGCTCCTCTTGCCCCCCTAACTCCGGTTGCCAAGATCGCCGCACCTTTCCCTGCTTACGTCCACTAAGTTTCTTCATTCGCCTTCTTCATCACATCATGACATGCAGCCGTTCAAGCATCTGTGATTCGATGATGATCCGCTGATATGCTTAGTTAAATTATTACTAATTTGTACTGTTATCTTTGAACACATGATTACGATAAAAAGACGGAAATAAAGATTACGTAAATGAAATATTGTTATTTTTTCGGCCTATCACGTGTGGATATATTTCAGAATGCTGCGAATACCCTGGCGTCATACAGTTGCCATAGAATAGTGGAATAAGCTTGTGAACTGCTTGTTTCCATCCTGAAACAAAAACTGGAATATTCCAATCTTAATGTATATAACAATAATCTATAAGTAATGTGAAATATTAAATGCTACAATGTCAGTCATTTAAAAAGTCTTTATTTCATCAATTCTACAAAAGTGGACTTATCACCACGTGGACTTGGCTCGATTGCGTTTCTTCGTGAAATAAAATCGGAAATTAGTTCATGTGAGCGAGACAGGGCAATATGTTAGAATCGAATGTGAAATGGACAGTTGTCATATTTCCGCATTAAAACTACCCACTGAAGGTAAAGCAGCTAAAACTCAGACCGCGCGAAATGTGTTCTAACTTATTCGGAAGGCTATAAGTTCATCAGGTAGTTTTGGCACGAGAAAATCGATGATCGTTGATTCCATATTCCGCTCTAACCGACTCTGTCTCGTTCCCTTAACCTAATTTACAATTTTAGTTCACGAAGAAATGCAATTGGGCCCATTATGGTCAGTAAGTGTAAATGGAGAGTCTAGGCGAAGGCAGGTGCGGATCTAGAACTTAGCTCAAAGTGGGACATGACAGCTGTAAAGGGCAGTCATCTATCATACAGTCAATCATAAATAAAGTGATTATCGAAAGAGCGATTACTAAACAATTTAAAGAATAAATAAAAAGTAAACAAATTTGTAATACGTTATTCAAATTTTTAATTTAATTTCAGAAGATAAAAAGTAAGGTATTGGGATAATTAAAACCTTTCCAATGGTTTTTTTAATTTGGAAAGCGTCCTGGCACTTACTAATTTAAGAAAGGAGCTGGTTCGACTGACTATAAACAGAGAAAGAAAGAGTAAGAGAGAAACGAATTGTTATGAAAGGTATATAAAGAGTATTGTTCTGACTTGATCGGAGTGGGAGATCGTGATCGGATTCTAAAAGGTTGAACTTCTCCTGAAGAAAGAAAGATGACCTAGGGTTACTGAGCACGTTAAATAGCATTGATAAAATGTGTATATTTCTGCGATTCTGGATCCAAGTATCGAGATAAAAGGTTATTGTAGAAACCATCATCCAGATAAATAAGAAGACATACGAGGGTGGATCAAATATAAACGCTAATTTTGATATTTTGCTTACTACGCAGTTCCTAGCTAGGTGATGCCGAGTGCAGTTGATGTTTGGTTTGTGAGGAGTGGGTGAACTGGCTTGGTTAGCGAGTGCGTTAGGTTCTGTCCTCAGTACAGCCATGACAAAGCAAAAGATATATTCGTCTGTTGCACAACCCAATATCATAAAGCTTTTAACCAAAGATGGCGTCGAACCATCGAAAATTTTTAGTCGATTAAAGGCGCAATTCGGGGAGAGTACTCTGCCTCAGAATCGTGAGTATACGTGGGCCAGAGAATTTAAAGGTGGGTGAGAACGTGTCGAAAACGAAGCCCATGATCGACGCGCCCAGGGACAAGCCTTATAGATAACAACATCCGTGCCCTTAAAGAGCTTATTGAACGTGATCGTCGGTTAACTGTTGAAGAAATCTCATCAGAAATGGGTAACAGCTGTATTTGTTTAATCCTTTATCACTGATCGCATTAGCTTTAGAAAAATTAGTGCCCGATGGGTTCTGAGGTTGTTGACCGGAAATTAGAAAGGAAATCGAAATCTTTGACCTGAAGTCAGATGGAAAACCCTCGAACACCCTCCGTATAGTCGAGACTTGTCCCCCTGTGACTATTTTTTGCTCGCACCCTTGAAGGAATCACTTGGGAGCAAAACGATTCGCAAGCAACGAAGAAGTCGAGTATCACTTGCGCAATTAGCTCACAACACAACCTCAATCTTTCTATAAGAGAGGGATACTGCAGCTTCCAAATCGTTAGCAAATGTGTTTGGAGCTTGCAGAAGGATATGTAAAGAATAACAAAAGTTTTCGCTTGGGTATATTATTAGTCAATAAATGTCTAAAAATAAATTACCGTTCATAATTGATCCACCTTTGTACATAGTTGATATGAACAGTACTAAAAAAGGTGAAATAAATCCGTAGTTCCCGCTTCTACTCGATCTTACTTATGTGGACTATAGGATAATGTTCTCCTTTCATAACCGCAAAAAAATACGAAGAACCAAAAATGCACAATATGCAGGACCAAAATGGAAACTGGTTTGAGGTGCCTCTCATTAAGTTCAAGTGAACTCGGGCAGTAATAATACTAATATGAGGCAATGTGTGCTGGCTTAATGATATAATATTAAAATTTAAAAAAGGACAGGCGAGTTGGTGCAGGTAATATAGCTGTAAAATGATCAACGATCAAGAATAGAAGACGTTATGGTGGTATAGTAGACGAAGTAATTAAAAAGTGGGCGAGTAGACAAAGTAGTAGACAATAGTAGTAGGCAAAGTAGGGAAGTAGACGAAGTAGACAAGTATAAGACAAAGTAGACAAATCAAAAACTAACCACGGATATTGACAAGCTGAAGCAAACCTCAAAACCAGAAAAATAATAAAAATGGTGACAAGGGTTTAACTGAACTGATTAATGCCAAAATCTGGACTCTCAAAAATAAATAATATCTTACTGTTGAAACAATATAATAGACTAGCTGATACCCGCGGCTTCGCTTCGCGTAGAGTTATAATAAAATTACCATTTATATTTGATCCACCCTCGTATGTCTTCTTATTTATCTGGATGATGGTTTCTACAATAACCCTTTATCTCGATACTTAGTTCCAGAATCGCAGAAATATGCACATTTTAGCAATGCTATTTAATGTGCTCACTAATCCTAGGTAATCTTTCTTTCTTCAGGAGGAGTTCAACTTTCTAGAATCCGATGCTTGATGCGATATACTATATCCCCACTTGATGCGATATACTTTGCTAAGGAATAATCCAGTCGTCGAAAGATTTCTTGTTGACGTTTTCTGATATGGCCTCCAGCTACTGTTTGAATGTATAGACTTACTTTTAGAGTAAAATTCAGTAAAAAAAAAATAGAGAAATAAAACCTCCAGAAAAAAATCAATCAGGTTTTAGTGTTTTATTACATCTATTTATGTATATATAGGAATCCACAAATGAACAGTATGGATTATGCAGGTACCGTTAGAAATTATTGAATAATATTACATGAACTGGTTTAGTGCGTTGATTATTGTATCGTTGGTGTATAACTATGCGTCAATCGTTTAAGTCGATAAAAAAATTACGAGCTGTCTAATCGAGATGAAATGTCAATGCGCTGGCGTTTCAAGTTTACCCGACCCTCGTCTGTAGGAGTATATAAGGCGGATAAAGATTGAGGTACAGCATCAGTCGTTCAGGAACTTCCGACACAAACACAACCATGGCATTCAAGGTAGTACACTTATTTGCTACTCTTTAATAACTTAATATATTAAACCTAGTGTTCCAGTCGTAGTCACTAATTAGTTTCTTACTTTGTCTTTAGTTGTTGTCTTGAGTAAAGATCCATTGTTGCATTATCAATACAAAAGCCACTTGGTTTACCAACTGCTTATATTTTGATTGGTTTACCAGCTGCTTATATCCTATTCTGAAATGTTTACAAGTGTTTAAGAAAGGATTTTAAACTGTATGCGCAAGGACGACCACCTTTCCTTCGGTTTCTGCATATATATAGTAAGAAGGTTTCCTCGTTGAAGAAGTAAATAAATAATGACTTCAAAAAAGAAGTAAATGAATAAAGCTATATTCATCCATAACAGCTTGACTACTCAGAATTTAACCCAGACTAGCTGTTAAATAATTTCATTTTGGTTACTTTCTATCGGTACTTAATTTAGTATTATACGATCTTGCAATTCTTTGTTGGATTTTATCTTCATGGACAGATTAGAGTTTTTTTAACTGTTGGGATTGCTGATGAGAGAGAGGGTTCAGTAGAATCTGGTCAGCTTTGTGCATCAATTTCGATGGACGGACAATACTTTTTGATAATAATTCGCCTAAATTATTTATTTTAACAAAGGTTGTTTTTTTTAATATCCAGTCAAATCGGGTATATTTTGAATGAGCTCATTTTGCTGATTTTAAAACACTGCCTCATTGCTATTTTCATACTTCTGTTTAAAAGAAACCGTAAAAAATGTCCGTACACTTTATTCCCGAAGTAGCTCGTTTAAAAAGTTTTAAGGTATCACAGTGACAAGATTGCAATAAAAATTAAAACAAAAGCCTATGAGTATCATAGTTTCTGAGAAGCTAGCAAATCTAAATATAAAAGAAGCTGTTGATTTCATGTCCTGGTAAAATATTTTTGGGAGACTCATATTAATGAGACCTACTGGTCTGATTTCGTCTCTAGTCTCAAAAACTAAATTCAAAATTTCCAAAATTTGAACTTTATTGTTCCTACAGATATATAGAAGTGTGAATAAACTCTCTTGCAATTTTGCTTATTTATTAAAAACATCAATATCATTTGACTGTCAAAGCTTTTTGTTTAGTTTTGCTATATAGCGAAACATGCCAATTGCTGTCTTTGTGAATTATGATGCTGTGCAAACTAACACCCAACCAAATTAATGAATTATGATGCTGTGCACTACTAATACACATAAAACTAACAGACACAAAAAAGACTTCTTGAAAGCTTATGCAATGAAATGGCGTTATACGCTTTTAAGCATCTTATTTGTGAGGTAGTTTCGGCAGCATCAAGAATCAAAAATAGCAATTTGCCTGTTTTGCGTTACAGAATAGCAACTTCATATGAATTTGTTCCATATTACCGTCTACATTACGCGAAAGTCAAATTTGCTCTATACCGGTTTTATTTATGTTTTAGTTGGCTATCATCGCTGCTGTCGTCGCGGTCGCACGCGCTGGTCTGATTGCTGGACCAGCAGTGGCGGCAGTAAGGACGATCGACACAGAATATGACCCCAACCCTCAGTACAGCTACGCGTACGATGTCCAAGATGCCCTCACCGGAGACAGCAAGAGCCAGCACGAGTCCAGGAGCGGCGATGTGGTCCAAGGACAGTACTCCCTCGTGGAAGCCGACGGCACCAGGAGGATCGTCGACTACACCGCTGACCCCGTCAACGGATTCAACGCAGTGGTCACCAAGCAAGGTCTTCACGGAGTCGCGCCAGCCGTCGTTGCAGGCCCAGGACCTGCCGTTGTTGCTGCTAGGGTATGTATTCCATATTGCCGTTGGCTAGGGCTAGGGTGATAATAAAAACACCTTTCACTTTATCATATCTTAATATTATATAATGACTTACAAGCTAAAATCGGCAATGTACCGTAGATTCCTGGCGATTCCGACTACTGATAAGCACTTTGTAGCCTACAACGGGCTAACCCGTCACTCCAGCAAGATATAACGATATTGATCGTTCTTTCAACCGTCGGTGCCCATAGAGACTCGGGGACGAAACAGTCCACCGCCTAGCTACGCCACTTGCCCGTGATAGACCCATGCTTTACCGCGTGGCACTATATAGGAAGTGGTCCCAGTGGGCACTCTCGCGCCCTTATTGCCAGATTTAGCACGGTTTCTTCGTCCTCTCGTCTGGTCACGGGTCCCGAGTGCGGTAAAATAGTTCGAATTTATCGCGGACCGTAGCGTCTTTTGCCCGTTTACCACTCGGGTTTGGGTGGCCAATGGGTCTTTTTAAAGAGTGAGTGATATTAGGTCAACCACCCCCGCTGCTTAGGAAATGTATACGATTGTTTCCAGACCCCTCCAGTTATTCGCTGGAGTGCACAGTCGATTGGCTAAAGCCGAAGGATGCGCAAACCGTCCAGCAGTACCCAAACTCCATCCCCTGAGGAAACTGATCCGTGACAGGAATTATGCAGCGACAGAGAAAAGAGTCCTTTCCAGGTTCGACCCTCTTCAAGGAGTTAAACCGTCTGACATTAACTGATAAGCACTGTCCGTCCAAGCGATCACAACCCAAAAGTAGAGGTCGTCAACAATTCCTCCTCTGCATTTATAATCAGTTTAAGTTTTACAATGGCTACTTTGTGCTAAAGTGCCCATCCTCCCAGCTCTCCGACTGACTATCGTTTTAGAAAACTAGCGAACGTATCCGTCGCGTCTTCACCAAATGACCTGAATAGTCCCAATAGTCCTACTAAATTACGGGGCGCGGTTCTGTAACCTGCCGGAGGTTTGAAACCCCCTTACTTAACTATCTTGTTATATAGGGATTGTTTAACCTAATCTGCCCATAACATTATTATGTAACATTATGATTATAAAAGGGGTTAATCAGTCTTAGACGCATTTTTATTCCAATCATAAGTTCGTACTTGCACCATAAAGTTCGTACTTGCTCCACAGTAAATCCGGTTTGCTTTTAAAGTCTTTGAGACTTTTGTCTTTGATCGCTTGACTATGGAAAGTATTCCATTTGGGCACCACACTGATGATATGTTTCGTCGGATTTTAATGATTCTCGCTAGAGTTTCAGATAATATCCACGCAGATGGATGTAGGTGTTTATTAAGTTGTATGGCGTAATTTCTTCCGGGTATATGCCAGCGGAATTAAACCATTTCCCACCCGCAATCACACCATGAATCGTTTGTCAACGTTATCCGGCCACCGCTTAGCTTCGCACCCTTCGAAACAAAACAGCTGGACTAGTCTATTTTGCTTTAGAAACTTAAAAGAAAATCTGCACATTTGAGAGGCCGCCCGAACTATTGAAAGCACTGCTAGTGGCGCTCTGTCCCAAGACTATGCGTCTAGAGCTAGCCTCCGCATTTAGTTGCCGCACTTAGTTGTTTTATATACTATAAATATGTAACTACCTTAGCATTACATTTCTAAACATGTGAAAACACTAAATTCTAAAGCACTCCTTAATCTAACATAGCAGACGAAATAGATAAGTTAATTATTGGTTGTTTTCTGTCAAGATGCCACTGACAGGCGGTAGTCGACCACTATCGGAGTCGCTTCCCAAAACACCTTCAGGGTCGATGCGGTATTTAATGTGGGCGAACACGTGCTTAAATTTTACTGAGTTCGCCCCCGTGTCCAGCTTTCACATTCCGAAGCAGTTTATGGCTATCCCTTTTTTTCCGAAAAAGAAATCTCGTTAGAGATAGCGTACAGCCCAGGAACGTCGCACGATACACAGTATTTCGTAAGTCTCGCGATCAAGTCACCCCGCACCCTGCGTTGCTTTAGAGTAGGTAGTCAAATCCCTTCTTGTATATCAGATGCCTCAAGTCAAAGGGCATTTTAGTCGCACTTCGCTAGACTTTCTTTTTAAGATCTATATCTCTCTAAATAGTGGATTCCAGAATCGACATATTATCAAAATGGACTCTCACTATTCCTGCTTTCTAGATTCCATCGATTACCTTCGCCAATCGGAAGATAAAGTTTTACTAAGCCCTAGGAAAATGTAAATATGGCTATATTTATTACATTAAGTTTACATATTTATTTCAATTTTTTTCAGGTTGCCGCCGTTGCTCCAGCTCCATTGACCTATGCCGCCCATGCCAGCCCTCTGGCCTACGCTGCCCATGCCAGCCCTCTGGCCTACGCCGCCCACGCCAGCCCTCTGGCCTACGCCGCCCATCCCGGCCATCTGGCCTACGCCGGCCACCCCGGCCTGGCCCCAGTTGCCAGGATCGCCACCCCCTATGGCCCCACATACATCCACTAAGTCATCCACGACGCCACCTGCACCAATCAACCAAATGATCCTCACGGGAGTTCCAATATCTGTGATCCGATATCAGCGACCTTGCCGTATTATTGTATAGATAAAATTACATGTAAATACATGTAAATTACATGTAATAAATACATGCAAATTATATGTACCCTTACATACGCCTGCCATATATTATTTATATAAAAAAAAAAGAATAAATAACGAATAATGAATTAATTGTAATGTTTAATTGATACAAATACCAAAGTGCAAATACTCGCAGTTCGCTGCTGTTGTCTTACTAAGGACATAGTATTATACAAGATAACAAGGACAACTAAGTACAATCTACTCGTATTAAGAATATGTGTTTCGTAATACTGACTACAAGTCACACATTGTGCGAATTTCTGGTCAATATTATATTACTTGTAGGTCTGTGTGTACATCACCACGCGTATTATATGAATTAAAACGGTTACCACCCTGAAACAGAAATCAAAAATATATCTTAATAGATACGAATAAGACATATAGTTCTATACATCTAAATGTTCACAGATGATATACACTAGATCGACCGCAGCCTTGGATATAAGATTACTGAATCACCGGTGATGTGCTTTCTAGAGTTGCGAAGGCAAAGTATCTAAGAGTTCTGTTTGATTCTCAGCTTACGTTCAAGGATCACATCACTTATTAGTATACGTCCTCTTTTAATTTGCTAGGTTTTTTATTTCGTAACCCAAAGCATTTTCACAATGCCCGGGTTATAATTATATTGTTTAATTCCAGTGCGAGAAGTACGATTGGAAACGAATGCACAGAAGGATATATGGAATAGAATGCACAGGAGGATCTTTATATAGGTACTATGTTGAAAAAAAAACAAAAATGTTATTAAGCTTCGTAAGCAATACGGATACTATCCTTATGTACTGGGCGTGGTGGGCTATAATTCTCTTAAATTGGGCGGAAAAATGGTCACTATGGTCTACGTTTTGAAAACTGGTCCGAGGCAGAGTGGATAATTCTAGCATGCTAGTGAAGGATTGTCTCTTTATGTATTTGCGATAGATATCATTATCACATAATCTATTTCCGAAGCCGTCCTAGCGAACCAACCTAAGTCGGTGGAGTCTGCTTACTTAATTTACGGCACATTGATGCTCTATATTCACCAGTCCCCTCCCCCCTTCCATTTTGCATAAATATCTTCAAATTCATACATCACTTTTTTGCTCGAGTTCGATTTGCTCTTCAATATGACATGTCACACGAACACGTTGACGTTTTTTATTCTACCCCCTTAAATACGCGCCCTTCCTTAAAGGCAAAAAAACTTTTGCGATGAAGTAGGTGTAAAACCTACTAAATTGGAAGACTATGGGCCGGATTATATTTCTCTGTGAACTAAAATCGGAATATGTTCATGCGAGCGAGACATGCCATTAGAGCGGAGTTGAAACGGATGAATATCTTTTTACAAGCGTAAAATCAGCAGTCGGATATAAAGCGGTGTAAACCGAACCGAATGAAATGTTTTCAAACTTATTCAGATTATTTTATGTGTGGTAGGTAGTTTTGTGCGGCAAAAGATACGATCAGTCGTTTTACATTCCGCTCTAACGACTACTGTCCGATAATATTTTTCCGATAACAATTCATGAAGGAACTGTTAATTAATTTTTCGACAGGAATAAGTAGCAAAAATTCTCCATTACTTACCCCCACCCTATCATACTGCCGTCGTAAATAAAAACACAGTAACTTCATTTACTGTGTTTATACAAGTTTGGTCTTTAAAATCACGAGTTGGAGTACTATAAGGCAAACTTTTCGGTTTGTCTGTCGATGGATAGTTACCGAGATACCTTAGATAAAAACACAGAATTTTCAAATAATCTGAATGTTTTTAATAAAAAAACACAGTATGTATAATTTTTTAAGTTAAAATACAGTAACCTATTATTTACTGTGATCTTTTTTTAATACTTATAAGCATTTAAGAAATATTTTTGTTTGGTTACAACACGGCTTCTTCAGATACTGTGGTTTTAGGTAAAATTTTGTTAAATGTTAATTTATTAATACACGAATTAATCACAGTATCTCAATTGCTGTGTTTAAGGTGCCTGCAGATTTTCATTTATTTAAAAAATTATATATTTATTTTACATGGTTAGAACACAGTAATGGGTAAAATTTACCTATAACAAAGTAACCACTCAGTTACGGTGTTATAGCTTAAAAATATAAAATTTATCAAATTATTTTCCTAATTTAAAACACAATATCTAATTTAATTATTTAAAGAATTATAATTTAATATATATTTTTATGCAGAATTGAAGTTCTAATTATTTTTTTACATAAAAGATTAAAAGAAATAATCTATATTGATTACTTTGTTCATGAAAACAAATATTTAAAACTGAACTTTGACCGCGTTTTTCTAAAAACGTATTTTTTCAAGTTACTGTGTTTTCATTTACGACGGCAGCATATGCGTATATATATATATTTTTATAAAAAAAATATTTGTCTACTCGAATTATTCTTTGTTTTGGAAATGTCAC
Organism: Micropterix aruncella; assembly: GCA_944548615.1. Classification (NCBI taxonomy): domain Eukaryota; kingdom Metazoa; phylum Arthropoda; class Insecta; order Lepidoptera; family Micropterigidae; genus Micropterix; species Micropterix aruncella. Next base: position 26,540,651 of record OX155962.1, read on the forward strand.
ATAATTAAAATATTTTATTCCACCACCATTAAAACGACCACCATCTTGAAAAAAAAAACTATATTTTTTAATATGTCTATGAAATCGAATTTAAACCTCAGTTTAAAAAATAAATAATCTGTTTTTAAACCTATTTATAATCCTATTATGCCGTTTTTAATGACCTCAACGAAAATTCTTGCCGAATTTGAATAACATCAAATAGCGCGTTTGTCGTAATGAGTCACACACAAACAGACGAAGTGCCAAACGGTACAGTTTTCCATTCATTAAACCAAGTATAATTTGTTAACGCTGTTGGTCCAGTGTTCACAATTTCAGTGGCACAAATAATGACAGTGGTGTTTCCTTGATGAGTAAAGTTTCCGGATGCGATTGCCTTCATCTGGTTTTTCTTATTTAAGGGCACATGAAATGATCGGGAATAGGGAAAACGACAAACTTGATTCTTGGACAGACGACAGACTGTCCAAGTATCAAGTAACAGAGAAATGGAATAAGTTAATATTAAAAACACATTTTTATAAACAAGCTTTTATTAAAATGCTCTATCCCGAATCAACCCTGGATGCAGCAGCCATGTCATGGTATAACTTAGAACGGGCTATCATAATTGAATGCGTACACTAAATTTCGTTTCTGTGCTGTCGATCGTTGAGGAGTCCCCTCGTTGGAAGCCAACCCTGGGTACAGCAACACTGTCGCGGTAATACTTAGAACGGGCTATCATAATTGAATGTATTAACAAAATGTCCTTTCTGTGCCTTTGACCGCTGAGGAGTCCCCTTGTTGGAAGCCAACCTGGTGCAGCAGCCCTGTCGCGGTGAAACTTAGGACGAGCTATCATAATTGAATGTGTTAACAAATGTCGTTTCTGTGCTGTTGACCGCTGAGGAGTCCCCTCGTCAGTAGCCAACCCTGAATGCAGCACCCATGTCATGGTAAAATTTAGAACGGGCTATCATAATTGAGAGCGTATACAAAATTGGATGTCTGTGCTGTTGACCGTGGAAGAGTTTTCAATTTCAATTTTTTCAATTTTCAATTTATTTCCAAAAAAAATCCTAACAGATTGTAGAAACCTATTATTTAGGCACATTTAAATTACAGTCTATTAGTCCGTTTTTATAATTTTTAAATTTATCACCAAGTACATACAGTTACTTCATTATTGCTTTTATGGCATCAAAATCATTTTTAAGATTTATTTACTAAAACCACAAATTAAAATAATCGATAAAAATAATCAAGAAATTAAAATCAGAAAAGTCAGAATCATTAAAAAATGCTACTTAAAATTGTCAAAAAAATGGCCAAAAAATTTTAAAAATATTTAAAATGAACAAACTCATCGATCGAGTAAAAAGCTTTGTCTAATAAGAATTCTTTAAGTAACTTTTTGAATAAGCTTTCCACTTTAATTGTTTTTAAACTTTCCGATAGCCTGTTAAAGTAATATGGCCCGGAGTATTTTATGTCTTGCCTTGCTGTGTTTAGTTTAACACATGGTATAAAAATGTTTCATTTATTTCTCGTATTTTGAGTATGTGTATCTGAAAACTTTTTATAATGTGTTTCTTTATTCTTAAAAAACTCAGTCAGTAACTTAAAGAGATAGAGTGAGGTTAAGGTGAGGATTCTTAGCCTTTTAAAAATGGGTCGACACGACTCTTCCCTTTTCACCTTTGCAATTATTCGCACTGCTCTCTTTTGGAGTAAATATGGGTTCCCTATGACAAGCATAACAATTTCCCCAGATCGTAATGGCATAACTTAGGATAGCTTCAATATAGCTGAAATAAACATTTCTTGTTTGCAATTCATCCAACGACCTTCTTACAATACTTAAAGCATAACATGCCCGACTTAATCTACTTTCGAGGTTTTCACAGTAAAAGTTCATTTTAAAAGTTCGTCGACATGAACACCTAAAAATCTAGTACAATGAGTTTGAGGAATAGCAGTGTTATTTATTAAAAGTATTATTGGAGTATCCTCATCGCGAGCCGATCCTGGTTGTAGAATCAGGTCATGCTCACCATAAAAGTGCATTGTCATCGAAACTGAACAAAAGTGTAAAATTTCAACTTCATCATATAAGAGGAAGTGTTTCTAATTCAGCTTGCAACATACATTGCAAGGTACATAAAAGCTTGTAAAAATAATATCTATTTGCTGACTTCACGATTCTTTTGTTGAAAACTAAAACATGGACATAAAAATATAAAGTGGCACAAGCAGGTGTAAATATAGCGCATACATTAAACGCAAATGTTCATCTTTCTATTATGCCTAGCAAAGACTGAGCTCACCCTGCTAGGCAACCCTGTGTTAAGGCTAGCTCACTTCCGGAGACCGACTGGAGTGCCACAGTTGTGCCAAGAAAAAAAAATGTATTTCAACCAAATATCTAAACCGCAGACTGATATACAAACCCGACACACCTCTTATGCCGTAGGTGGTCATATAACTCCGCCCGTATCACTGTAAAATTGTCTGTAATAATGCAGGTCGGCAAATAATTTTATAATGAAAGAACTCAAAAATTAGCAGTTTTGAATACCTCTAAAATATGGTGGATCGTTTTCTTTGTTTGCTAGACTAATTTGTTTGCTAGAGCTAGGCTAATAATTAAAAAAAATAAAAATAAATGTAATAAATCGAATTTGATATAAATATTCGTAGGACGCATATGCTTTGTAAATGCGTTAAACAAATTAATTAAATAAATAAATAAATAGAAAAACTGCCTTAGTGTGCCGCTTTAAAATAAAGTGAAATAACACTACATAGTCATAAATTACGAGTTATATTACTTTTCAATAAATAGTTTTATTATGCATGAGTGTACAGATAATTAGTCGAGAAAATATAGCATATACATTTTATAGTAAATACTGATGAACTAGAATCATTTGGCAATTAAACATCACTATATTAACTTAGTTGACGTAGGTGCCGTATGGGGTAGCGAACCTGGCAATCGATGAAACCCCAGAGTGACCGAGGCCAAAGGAAGTGTGGGCAATGGGTGCAGCGAAACGAGCCAAAGGCGCGAAGGAAGCAGGGTGAGCGGCGTAGCCCAGGGGAGCGGCGTGAGCGGCGTAGGCCAAGGGAGCGGCGTAGGTTAGTGGAGCTGCGTGAGCAGCGTAGGACAATGGAGCCGGGTGAGTGACAGCCAATGGGGCGGCGACCTGAAATAAAATATAAAAATTTGAGGAATCAAATTGATATGTACCTTTAGTTTAGAGTTGTAAGCTACTACGGGCGAACCTGTCACTCCAGAAAAGTATAACGATACATAAACATTATTTCAACTGTAGGGTGAATGCAGAGGCTTAGGGACAAGACAATCCACTCTCTGGCTCCACCGACGAGCCCGCGAAAATCCAACGTCTTACCGCATGGCACTGGGAAGTGGACCCAGCGGGCAGCCTCGCTCCCTCTACCAGATTTGTCGTTCCCTGTCTGTCCCCTAACTTGCGCGGTCTTTACCTGACGTTAGTGGTAATTCAGTTCGAATGTATCGCAAACCGTGGGGACCTTTGAGCGTATTTCACACAAGATCGGGTGGCCATAGGGTCATTTCAAGAGTAGCCGACAATAGGTCAATAACCAACCCGCTACTCAGAAAATGTATAAAGGACCCCTCGCATTTCCAGACCCTCTGTTATTAGCAGGAGCGAACGGTCATTGCCTGACACCTCACGATGCGCAAACCGTTCAGCAGCGACCGAAGGTCATTTCAGGTCTCTAGAGCTGACCCACCGCCGTGATAGGGAAAACAGTCCTTTTCATGTTCGATCCTCTACGAGGAGGCCACCGGATGGAGTTAAACCGTGAATTGACCTGACTTAAAATAACGAGCGGGTCATAGTGGCCTTACTGAACAGGAACTATTAGCTGCCAATTGTACCTTCAAATAGGACTTACCCTAGCAGCAACGACATCTGGTCCAGCAACGACCGGCGCAGCAACGGCGTGGAGACCTTCTTTCCTGACGATGGCGTTGAATCCGTTGACGTCATCAGCGGTGTAGTCGACGATTCTCCTGGTGCCGTCGGATTCCACGAGGGAGTATTGGCCTTGGACTACATCGCCGCTCCTGGTTTCTTGCTGGCTCTTATTGTCGCCGGTGAGGGCATCCCTGACATCGTATGCATAGCTGTATTGAGGGTTGGGGTCGTAGTCATCGAATGCTCTCACTGCTGCAACGGCTGGTGCTGCGATCAATCCAGCACTTGTGACAGCGACCACCGTAGCGAAGATCATAACCTATGAATATTACCAAATCAGAATAGCCCTTGGTGAGGTTAAACTCTGAGAGACTTTAAATAAATACATTTTAATTATTCATTTTATCCATTTACCAAAATCTTTCGTGGCAGTCACACATCGAGGAGATGAGACGGAAACTCGTTGGTCGCTTTCATGCAATAAAGAAACTCAAGAATTTTCTCCCCGAAGAAAACAAAATCACAATCTGCCAATCTATTCTCCTCCCTCTCCTTGATTATTCAGATGTTGCCTTTCTCGACATCAAGGAAGATCTAGCCACCAGGGTAGAAAGGCTGCAAAATGTCTGCATTCGATTCATTTACGACCGAAGAAAGTTTAACCATATTACGAAGTACAGAAGGAGACTTGACTGGCTGACGACCCGAGAAAGGAAAGATACGAGAGTAATAGGCTTTCTCTTCAGAATTCTGAAGGGGGCCGCTCCGAACTATCTTATAAGTAGGTTCAAACCTCTATCTTCTCACGGGCGCCCTCTGAGAACCTACTGCTCTCGATCCCTAGTCACAGTAGTGACTTCTTCTCGCACTCCTTCTCTGTACGTGGAGCCCGTCTCTGGAATACTTTATCCACGCGTATAAGGATAGCACCCAGTTTGTTTTGCTTCAGACGCAGTCTCAAAGAACACTTGAACCCACGCTGCTATTTTTTCCTCCCTATTGCGTCCCCTGCGTCATTATAGTTTTATTGTTTGTTTTTTCTTAAATTTATTGTTTTGTTTTCCTGCTGAATTTAAATGATTAAAATTTTATTTATTAGTTTATTTTTACCGCATAACATGTTATTTCACTAGGTTAAGGTTAGCCGTAAGATATTGCTTTTAGGCAATAAGCTCGCCTTTTTGTTAAAGCAAATAAAGCGTTTAATTATTATTATTATTAATTATTATTATTATTTACACAAATGAAAAAAGAACTTTTTTATTTTGGAACTATTTTTTGTGATTAAATCATTTTAAATTTAATTTATTATGATTTCATTTAATTTTGATTCACATTTAAATTTATTTCTTTTAATATATAAAATTTTAAATACTATAAAAAAGTATTATCGATTATTACATTTCGACAACACCAACCTTGAATACCATGATGTGCAAGTAGTGTTGTTCAAAAGCAACTGATACATTTTCAAATATCTAGCCGGCTTTATATACCAACTTATTACTTCAGTATCAAACGTCAGCTGAATGGGAGTGCCCGAAAGCTCGAAACGCCCACCAGCGCATTGACATTTCTTTTTCTTGCAGATTGAATTGATACTCAATATCGTTGTGTACTTAGTAACCAACGACGAGCATATTGTATAAAATAAAAATCAAAACTAATGTGTTCAATTGTCGCGTATAATCTCTCAACTAATATTTTCACAGTCGTCCGTTTGTATGGCAGCTGCCCGATCCACCTTATTAGGTACGGAACCTATTTACCGCTCGTGGATTATGGTCGGCGCAGTCTTAATCTAATCAGTTCTTCTCATTGATGAATAAAACATTTTCGCGAAATAATTTTTAAATCTGATGACAAGTTACTGAGATATCGTGTGCAAAGACAGATTCACGTGTATGATTTTATTCGCTTTTTTCATCTGTTTATGATGCAAAACGTTGAAAAGAGATGTAGGCTTAAAATAAAAAAAGAAATAGGTTTTTTGGGTGCATGTCATACGATTACACTTGTCATAAGCTTTGCAACGTGTGCCTTTGTAATTTTACAGGTGAAACCATTTTGCACTTAGCGAGCAATTTATTTCTGTGACTGCCATTGTTTATATTGATTGCTTTACATCTGACGGAGATAATCGATATCCAGACAGACAGAGAGAGAGCAGTCTCTCAACCTAGAAAGAGATGTTATGAAATATATTTTTTTCTATTTATTTAAGAAATTCACAAATAATCTCCAATTCACGATTATGATATTAAACACAATTATTGAATCCACAGCGAGAAATTTCGCTCGATTATTTAATGCAGTTTTCTGATCGTTGTCGCCCAACTATGCAAAGCTTGGGCTCGGGAGGATATTCTATAAACAAAGACATTGATATTGGTCTCGATTGCGTTTTTTCATGAACTAAAATCGGAAATTAGTCCGTGTGAACGAAACAGGGCAATACGTTAGAGCGGAAGGTGAAATGAACGGTTGCTACTTTATCGCATTAAAATTACCCATAAAAGATAAACTATCTGAATCTACCGCACGAAATGTATTCAAATTTATTCGGATGAGTATAAGTTGGACAGGTATTTTTTATCGACGATCAATCCTTTTATATATATTTTTAAATATTATTTGTTGTGTGGGGCTTTTTTAAGGTCTTTATGAGCCTTGTAACAATTCGTTTCATATTCCGCTCTAACGTATTGCTCTATCTCGTTCGCTTGAACTAATTTCAGTTTTAGTTTACAAAGAAACGCAATCAGGCCCATTATATACATATATATATTTATGAGAGTTGTAAAAACAAAATAAAAAATGAATATCCTAAATTATACAACAAAAAGGAATCGGTAAAATGATCAAAATCATAATAGTTATTAAATAATCAAATTCAATAATCATATCCATAATCAAATAATAATAATCTCATATATAAAAATGAATCGCCGTGCGTGTCTCGCAGGATCTCGGAAATGACTCGATCGATTTGAATTTGGCTTGATTCAGGGGTGGTTTACAAAAAAAAATATTTAGGAAAAACTCAAAGAAACAACTGAAAATCGAAAAAATCGAAATTGGTCATTTTGGGAACATTGGCCTCTTTCTAGATGGCTATCGCGGCGATTGTATTGTTTTACAGCTGCGCCATCCATATAACTGTTATTTATTCCATGCGATTGTGTGAATGGACATTAAATTATAATTATTACTTTCCAAAAAAGTTAAAAAAGTCGAAAAATTCGAAAAAGTCGGAAAAGTCGAAAGTCAAAAAAGTCGAAAAAGTCTTAGAAGTAAAAGAAGCCAAAAAAGCCGAAAAATTCAAAAAAGTTGGAAAAGTCGAAAAAGTAAAAAAAGTCAAAAAACCAAAATAGTCGAAAAAGTAAAAAAAGTCGAAAAAGTAAAAAAACCGAAAAAGCTGAAAAAGTCGAATAGCTCAAACCTTACTGAAAGTATATATATATACATCGCGCAATGCGCAGTCTTTTAACTCGACAATAATTGGATTTGGAAGGTTGATTAGGATTAATAAACGCTTATGAAGAGTTATAATCAAATCAATTTTAGGTGGTACGAAGTTCACCGGGTCATCTAGTATATTATATAAACTATAAATTAAATACATTACAATACAATACAATACAATGCAATACAATACAATCAACTACTCCAACTAGATAGGCCTTCCTACACTTGTATGCGTCACAAAATTAAATGCAAAAAATTTAATTATTAAAAACATAACTATCGTGATAGTTGTCATGGCTGTAATATTATATTTAATATTACCTACTTACAAAATAATCAAAATATACTAATGTGATTTAAGAGTTAGGGAGAATAATATATTAAAATAGAAATGCAAATTCTATGTAGAATAATCAAAAAATATATATTTTATTGTCAATCCAGCAACATGCCTTCGTATTTTTAAAAAAAAATGAATAGATGTATAATAAATTATATGATTATTAAGTTATAAAATTAAAAGTAATTAAAATTATCATAATCGTCAGATAATCATCTTCGTCATCAGATAATCATCAGATACACCAGATACGTCATCAGATACTCATAAACATAATCAAATAATTAGTTATAAAATAATTAAAAACGACAAATAAACAAGTTTAATCAAGTTAATAAACAAGTTTGTAAAGTTAAGTTAAAAAATTAAGAGCAGTTAGTATAATCACAATCGTCATAGTTATAAAATAGTCACAATGACCGCGAATTTATGAGTTTAGTTATCTTTAGAAGGGTTACCATTTATGTGTATGAAATGAAACCAACGATTAGTGCGCAATTTAATACGATCAAAAATTGTGTATTGAAAGATTTACAGTTTGTCGATGATAATAATTTATAATCGTGGTGCGGCTGTTGACGCGGTTTCTAAGTGCAAATTTAATCTGACGAAATGTCAACGCGCTGGCGTTTCAAGTTTAGCAGACCCCTCGATGGAGAGGGCGTCAGGCTAGTGGGAGTATATAAGGTGTGCCACTCTTGAGAGAAAGCATTATTCGTTCAGGAACAATCAAGAGGAACAGACGTATATTACAAAATGGCGTTTAAGGTACATTGTTATTGGCAGAAAATGATTAGTGACTTATCAATAACTAACTATTGTTTATTTTTACATTTAGTTGATGATCTTCGCTGTGGGGATTGCTGTCACAAGTGCTGGATTGATCGCAGCACCAGCCGTTGCAGCAGTGAGAGCATTCGATGACTACGACCCTAACCCTCAATACAGCTACGCCTATGACGTTAGGGATGCCCTTACCGGTGACAATAAGAGCCAGCAAGAGTCCAGAAGCGGCGATGTAGTCCAAGGCCAATACTCCCTCGTGGAATCCGACGGCACCAGAAGAATCGTCGACTACACCGCTGATGACGTCAACGGTTTCAACGCCGTCGTCAGGAAAGAAGGTCTCCACGCCGTTGCTGCGCCAGTCGTTGCTGGACCAGCCGTCGTTGCTGCTAGGGTAAGTCCTGTTTTAAGGTGTGTTTATTATTATTTCTCAACAATTGCTTTTGTTTCCAGGTCGCCGCCCCATTGGCCGTCGCTCACCCGGCTCCATTGACCTACGCCGCTCACGCAGCTCCCTTGGCCTACGCCGCTCACGCCGCTCCCCTGGCCTACGCCGCTCACCCTGCTCCCTTTGCGCCTCTCGCCCGTTTCGCTGCACCCGTTGCTCACACCTCTTTTGGACTCGCTCACCCTGGGATCGCACCGGTAGCCAGGATCGCTTCTCCTTATGCCACCTACATTCACTAAGTCAATAACGAGACCTCCAATATTAATTTGCCATATGATTCTAGTTCTTCCCTAGTGTAAAGTGATATCATTCTATTAATTATTGTAAATATATTGTGATATATATAAAAAAATATTTATCGAAAAGAATAAACGTGCATAAAATAGAAATTATTCGAGATATTACTTTAATTTTAATATAGTCGTGATAGCAATGTAGTTTAATCGGCTTCAGAAATAAGAATGTTTTAAATTTCTGTAACCATTACCGTCCATTACGGAGCCATGATGGTCTACTTCGTAAAGGATCCCTTTATATTAAGGCTATTTGTTTTGAAATCTTGACGCATAACCTTGTAACTTTCAGGATGAAGCATGACACAACGAAATATTCTAGTTTGCGGATCTTCATTGTCTTCGATATTTTATATGTTCTTACTCAAATGCTTACATCTTCATTTTTGACCATGTCCACTCAGCTTTTACGAAGTATCCTTCAATGAAACCACATTTCAAAGGTTTTAAGACATATGTTTTAAGACATAAAGGTTATGCCATGTAATAATATTGTAAATACGTAGCATCTTAAAAGTTTGATCTTCAGGCGCAGTTTGCTGTTTGTTCCGTGATATACCTTTGTCGTCTTGAAAAATTCACTACTGCGGATTTTTACTCTTTGCTTATATAACAATTATATTTCAAATGTATCCAAGGCACATTATGTTAACAGTCTCGTCCAGTCCAATTCCATAAGCCGTAACTGGTATTTTACGGCTATTTTACGGGTACTTCACTTACTAGGACATAATTTGTAACTTCATTTCAATCTAAGTATATAATAATATATATATTGTTGCATTTTCAAATGTTAGTCGACGATAAATCGAAATAGTGTCTATTTCTTTTTAATTGTCTGTGAAACGTTCACATGAATTATTGCATTTTTATATTTTTTAGGGAAACTATTCATCTTTTCCCTACTAAATGTCATACTATGTTGTAATATTTACTCGGCCGTATTAGCTTCCTCCTTTGCTTTCTTGCTTATTTGTGCTATTTTTAAATCTTGATTATGCCTCATCTGCTTTAAATATAGGATATAGGTATGTAAGATTGTATAGATTCTCCCCTTTATAAACCTTTTTACCTATCGTATCCGTATTCTTGCTTGCGGACTCTTTTACGCGTAATCTCGAATTGAAAATATCGCCAAGCGCTTGATTTTCGCACAATCAATAATGGGAATGATAATTGTCATAGAACTACTCTCATAGAACACTCTTGTCATTCTTATAGAAATTTGTAATTCGTTTGTAATTCTTATTAAAAATATATGTAAGAATGAGTAAGTAGGTCACAGAAAATTTTGTATAATTACGTTTGTTAAAAAATCCAAGGTTTAAAAATTAATAAATGGCCGACATAGTATGAATTTAGAATTTATGGGATTTAAAGGGCTAATAGACAAAAACACTTATCAATAATACAATAGCAGATATAATCTGGCTTAATAAAAGTTAGAAACTTTGACCATGGGTATACAATGCTATGGCGTTGTATTTAAATGTGATGGTGAAGGACGATATAATTTAAAGGTATTTAAATCTGTGAAAATTTCCAAATTATTAATAACTTGAGTATCTTCCAGAGGATCCTACTGTAAATTTGTTAAGCCGATGAAATCTAGAGCAAAATATTATATTTTAACATATGTAACAAAATACAAAATCGTCTATGATTGATTCGATTGGAATTCAGCTATGGATAGCTGAATTCCAAAGGAACGGATTACGCTGTATTACAACAGTTAGAGGCCGCGCAAGCGACTTCGGACCCGTAACCAATCAGGAGGACGGCGGTATCCTGAAGGTTAATTCCAGACAAAGATATCCTGTCAAACTGGAAGTCAAGGAGCGAGGCTGCCCGCTGGGACCTTTCCCGGTGCCTCGCTGTAAGGCATTGGTCTTTGAAGTGGTGTGGCGGAAGTGACGTAACTAATCAAAGTGGACTGTTTTCGTCCCAAGTCTACTCGCTAACGTCACGGGGGATGGAACGATCTAATAGAATAGGATATTTCTTGCTTTTGGGAGTATATCCGCAGTCTGCGGATTGCCAGTGGGGTGCCACAGAAAAGCTGCCGCAGCTGCCAATGTCTCTGCGGAATAATTCTCATCGGTGTTTCTTCAAAATGTGTCAATTATTAAACTCCGCGTACGTCGAAGCAAATGTCAAGTCTTGAGATGTTAATGCTTTTTACAAGCTTTTAATTTACCTTGCAATATTTGTTAGTATGAATGATAGCTTAGGTCAAATCTTGCAAGCTGAATTAAAACCTCTTATTCTATGAAGTTGGAATTTTACTTCAGTTCCGGTGGCAATGCATTTTTATGGTGAGCATGACCTGATTCTACACCCATGATCGGCTGCGACAAGGCTACACTTCCACAGTCAAGAGTACAGCCACACAACTTTGTATACACATTCAATTATCATAGTCCGTTCTAAATTTCACCAAGATATGGCTGCTGCTCCCAGGGTTGGCTCCCGACGAGAGGACTCCTCAACGTTCAACAGCACAGAAACGAAATTTCGTATACGCATTTAATTATGATAGCCCGTTCCAAGTTTCACCGCAACACGGCTGCTGCATCCAGGGTTGGCTTAAAACGAGAGTACAGAAACGAAATTTTGTATACGCATTCAATTATGTCAGCCCGTTCTGTCTCACTAGGACATGGCTGCTGCACCCAGGGTTGGCTCGGGACAAAGCATTTTAATAAAAGTTTGTTTTTAAAAATGTAGCTATATAATAACTTATTATTATTTTATTTATTTATTTATTTATTTATTAATGAAAAGCACATTTTTATGGCAGTACATTGTAAGTTTAACATTATAGGCTTAAATGTAAATAATAGCAAAATAGAAAGCACCGCAGACCATTTTTTTTTAAATCAACGCCGCATAACTAGGCCTAGGCCCGTACTAAGGCAAGCGTACCAAGTAGAGTGGTTTATGCATACTAGTCGCCTATCAAATGTACATCCGTGTGCTCCTTCAGTATGCAAGTGTGGAAGTAGTCTTAATCTCTTCGTTTGACCATGGAGAAACATAATTTTGATGGTGGCACTCTCAAAAATGGTGCGTTTGGGCGCTGCGGGCCAAAAACAAAATGGCCGCCATCAAAAACATGTTTTCCTATTTATATCAGTAACCGTTGAAGATAGGAAAAATGTTGTTGAATAAAAAATGTAGCCTGACAGATTGTGCATAGAAAAGGTCCTTACAACTTTCTTTGTATAACTAACCGTTTTCTCAAAAAAAATACTTTTGTAAAAAGAAATATTAAGAAATGAAAAAATCGAAGTTTTAGGGTTTTGCAAGCACATATTTAAAGTTTTTGAAATTTTTTACATGTTTCCTGATTTATTACAATAATAACTGTATTAAACTTTAATAAATTAACAAATATACCATTTTTATATTTTTTTTTTGTAGGAATTGGAAAGAGGAAAGAGACATTTCTTGAAAAGCTCTAATTTGTAATAACAATACTGTTGAAGAAATACAATATTACATTTGTTAAATTTTCAAATACAATCAATATCACTGTCAATGCCAATTTCACTTAAACCTAGATCTTCATCATTGTCTTCCTCGCATTCTCCCGTATTGTCGCAATGGTCAGGATCACCTTCGCACTTGCACATTTCAGTACACCGGAGTCCATTTGACTGACACGTACATGGAGGACAGCAACGTCTTTTTGAGCATGAACAGCGGCAAAGCTCCAAGATAAGCTTTGGTGCACAGGGGTTGGTACAAGCAACAGGCTCGTATGCACTACCTATTTTCTGCCATCCAAAATCTGAGGGTGACGGGTTATTAGGATGCTGAATTAGGTCCTGATTCCACTCAAAACATTGAAGGTGAGCCCGTAGCAATGCTGGATTTAGTGCTGATTTTGTTGGAGGAAGGTTCTCATCTTGATGTTGTTTTTTAGTAAACAAGAACCATCGCACTGCTCCTATGTCTGTCAATGATGTTTTGGGGATGTATAGCTGACAAATGAGTGCTTCCAAGTTAGCCCTTCAGTGAGTAACAGTGTTGTCCCCAATTTAGCCAAAGCTTCTATGATCGTATCACTTGCTGAATTAAAAGCTTTCCACCACTTTATTTTTCCTTTGCCAGCAAATGACCCTGTTACATCAGCTCCTGAAAGTGTATGTAGTCCAGGGCGTGCAGAGGCTTTCAGAGGTCCAAGTGCTCTGTAAATTGACCCTATCTGAACAAACCTTTTCATACCATGTCCAAGATAGAAAGTAAAATCTTTAGAAAGTTGTGGATATCGCCTTAGTGCTAGAATAAGGACGTCAGTATCAGGGGAAAACACGTGAGTAGTTTTAATTCCTTTCTGTGCTAAATAAGCTGCATGTAATATAATCTTTGTGTCGACGTCCTCTTGCGTGCTTGAAAGACAGGATACATCATCCCTATGTGATGACGCTGCCTTGTCCCTCCAACTGAGTACGAACTTCTTGTTGTTGGTCTCACCGAATTTGAGTATTTGATTGGAAAGGAACTCGGTTAGTTCGTCTTTCGTCTTATCATGGGCCAATAGTTTGTGCATTGGTATGCTTTCAATTTTTGTTCCTGGCCTGACTTTGTATTGGATTGGATCAGAGCCTTTTTGCCGTATGTCTCGCATCGCTTTCTTCAATGAGTTTTCTTTGTACGAGTCAAAAACTATATGTACCTCACTATAGTTATTGAATTTTTGTCCGATCCATTGGCTGAATTTCACACCGAGGTCATTACATGTCTTCACTGTTGTAGGTTTGTGGTAGGTATGAAGAAGTGCCATGCCATCTACTATTACAGCTTTTCCATGTAGCTCGTCATTATGTACTGGAACATCATGAGCTGTAGACGTATTATCATCTTCGTTTTCTTCAGCAGGTTTCTCTTGGATTGATTCTAGAGCATCTGTAAGTTTGTACAGTTTCCAATCAGATGTTCTTACAGCTCTTATGAAATTCATCATTACTTGCACCATATCCATATACGTGCAAGCTAGTTTGAAAACAGGATGCTTTTGCTTTGTTGTTGCTGAAAAGTTTTCAATATTTTGAATAATCTTTCTTTCTAGATAAATTTACAGCCATTTCCAGCTGTTTTATTGGTTTGTAAAGAGCCATGTCAACTGTGACAACTACCTTTTTCTTAGTGGCTTCTACATCGAGACTTGTATAGTGACTGAACTATTTAGTTTCTCCAGTTGTTTCATCACAGTAAGCTGCACTGATTGATTAGTTGGTGACTCTGGGATCATAGGTAGCATGGTAACTCTTGACACAGGCTTCTGCTGATCTATCAAGAGGCTGTTATAGCCAGCCCAAGTTGGAGAATGTGTAGTAGGCTTCTCGTTCATTGTCATTATGTAGTGTCTGAAGAAAAACCAGACAGCATCAGTGAGTTTGGTCTCTAGGATAATGTTAAGGTTGTCATTTTCAGTAACTCGACTCGGGTGGCCAAATATGGTCTTGCGGCATTTTGACGGGGTGTACATAATGGCCAAATTTGGTCTTGCGGCAGCCAATAAAACTCCCAACAACAATGACGTACATATAAATATTCACTTGCAAAACCCTAAAATTTATATTTTTTGATTATTCTTTTTACAAAAGTATTTTTGTTGAGACAACGGTTAGTTATACAAAGAAAGTTGCAAGGACCTTTTCTATGTATAATTTGTGTAGCTACATTTTTTGTAAAAAACATTTTTTCGTATCTTCAACGGTTACTGATATAAATAGGAAAACGTGTTTTTGATGGCGGCCATTTTGTTTTTGGCCCGCAGCGCCCAAACGCACCATTTTTGAGAATGCCACCATCAAAATTATGTTTCTACATGGTCAAACGAAGAGATTAAGACTACTTCCACACTTGCATACTGAAGGAGCACACGGGAGCCTATATTTGTACATTTGAAAGGGGACTATACTTTAGAATACTTAATTTAAAAAATATGGTAGGTATCAAATAATATTAAAAATTAACTAATAATAATAAACATTGTAATTTGAGTGTAGTGTGATGTAACTGTAGTGTAGTGTAGTGTGATGTAAATGTAGCTGTAGTGTGCTAGAAAAATAACATTCAGTAAATGGTGAAATAATTAAACTGAATAATAATAATATAATGTCGTAATAAATACAATAAAATATAAAAATATTATTAATGAATCGAAATGCTATTATAATACTATTAACTTATTATGTGTTAGTTCACGCGCAATAGGTGCCTCTGATATAAAGTATGCATTAAGTAAACTGAAATCGGTACGCGTCATCGCATTCATTTGAAGTCCCTCCGTAAATAAATGCATGGAGTTCTTTGCGAAACCCCGCGCGCATGTCATTGGAGTTCATGGATTCATTATCTGACTATATTGGTTTCATATTACATAAAGCAACAGTATTTCAAAAACAGCGTTAATGAAGTAGCAACCTATTGATTATACTGAACTTTTGACAGTTTTAAATAGTATTATTTGGATATTTTTTATATCTTATTTCTTAGTATTGATTTTATCAAGCATTTTTACTGTTTATATGAACTGATTCTAACAATTCACGTTTATTTTTTATTATTTTTTTCAGTTATAATATTGAACTTATTAGATTCTCTTTTTATATTTAACCGCCCTACCTTTGGTTGTTATTCAAAATGTAGGTAAACCCTCGTTTATTTTCATTAGATTTATGAATAACAGTACTTGTTTAAAATATACCAGACAACATATATAGCGGTTTTTTATAGCGGTTTTATATAAATTTGTTTATATATAACTTTTATATATCTTTTTCGAAATTACCAAATAGCGGACTTATCACGTATATTCGAATAGGTAGGGCGGATAGGTAAGATATTCAAACTGGTATTATTCAAGTAACCTGTAAGAACTAGCTGTTACTTATAGTAACTTATATATAGTATATAGTGACACGAGTGTATATAGTATTCACCTTAGTATATTCTCACGTTCGGGAGCGGCCAATTCACCGATTAGATACGGATGTAAAATAATAATTAAATTTGGGGCTTTGAGAAATCAAATGGTATATAATCGGTATTTATACCTGTATGCGGTCGCTATTAACTACACAACCAAATGTACTTGGTCATAACAATAAAAAAACAATAGAAACTCGATTAATATCCTCATGATTCAAAACCCATTTATGTACAATTTATTCCTTACCAATCAGGTTTCTTTGAAAGCAGCATACCTAAATGTTGTATATGCATCATTATAATAGTCAAACTATAGAAATACATACGATGACATAAAAACACGTCAAAACTTATAAACACGTCAAGCAATAACTTCGAATTTATAGAATATTCAAGACGATCACAAAAATATATTAGGGAGCTACAGGATAACTTAAGGCGGTTACATCCTCCGCCGAAAGTCACTGCATATACCTACTTACAGATGCATTGATATACTCAGCGGGTAAACATAAACCAAAAAGACCGATACACATGGGAGATTGAATATCATGATATGGGATACTTCGACAAAACAAAAGAAGAATAAGAAGAATTTACGCAAGACAATGAGTGCTAAACTGTGTAAAGCATTGCAGGAAGTACATAAAACGGATAAAATGAATAAGGAAACAAGAGAAGAGTAATATTAGCAAGTGGATCAACGATACAAGAAAATATCAAACTAAAGGCAAGACAAAAAGAAATATACTAAATATCATGAACGAAAGAAGGGGTAAATATGGACACAATGAAAATAAACACTATTTACTACCTTTGCGTGGGCAGTAAATAATGTTTATTTTCTTAGAGCCTTTCTTAGAACCTAGATCATCGCTCTACTACTTTAATTCAATAAGATCTTGAAATCACCTAATTTACCTTAAAGGCAAATTAAGAATATTATTTTATTATTGCTTATAATATGATTAACTGCATAAATCCCGTTTAAAATAGATATACATTTCCAACCTTGAATATGGTAGCTGAGAAGATTTTGTACACTGATCTACTTAATGCGTAGCGGTAATAAATACTGGTTTGTCAGTGTTGCGGCGATAGATAAGCTTCCAAACTTGCAACTAGCGAAATGTCAACGCGCTGGCGATTTAAATGTGGCAGACCCTCACTGAGTGGAGGGCACCAACTGTGGTCGCTGGTGGGAGTATAAAAGGCGGATAAATCTTAGGGGATAGCATCAGTCGTTCGCGAACAATCAAACCAAACACACAATGGCATTCAAGGTAAGATCTTATTATATATAGTTTGGTTTGAATATTTATGTATGTTTTAAATTATCAGTTGATGGTCATCGCCGCTGTGGTCGCGGTCGCAAGAGCTGGTGTTATCGGTGGTCCTGTCATCGCTGCTCCATACGCTGCAGTACCAGCTGTAGCAGCTGTGAGGGCAGTCGACGACTATGACCCCAACCCACAATACAGCTATGCCTACGACGTCAAGGATGCCCTCACCGGCGACAATAAAAGCCAGCACGAATCCAGGAGCGGCGATGTAGTCCAAGGACAATACTCCCTCGTTGAATCCGACGGCACCAGAAGGATTGTCGACTACACCGCTGATGACGTCAATGGATTTAACGCAGTGGTCACGAAGGAAGCTCTCGCCCCGGTCGTCGCTGCTGGACCCTCCGTCGTTGCTGCTAGGGTACCCATACTGTCATTTCCATAACTTAGATTATAATATAATAATATTACTAACTTTTTTTTTCTTTCCCAGGTTGCCGCCCCAGTAGCCGTTGCTCCCCGCCTCGCCGTTGCCCCAGCACCCCTAGCTTACGCCGCACATCCAGCTCCCTTGGCATACGCAGCTCACCCGGCTCCCTTGGCATACGCCGCTCACGCCGCTCCCCTGGCCTACGCCGCTCACGCACATTCTCTCGCGCCCCTCGCCCGCTTCGCCGCTCCCATCGCTCATGCCCCGCTGGGCCTCGCTCACCCAGCTATTGCCCCAGTAGCCAGGATCGCCAGCCCGTACGCTACCTACCTCCACTAAGCCAATATCGATGAATCTTCAGCTACAACCTGCCAAATGAATGTAATTTGAATCGTGGTAGTTCCGGTTTCTGTAATACGATACTGTAGAAATAGCCACAAATTTCGTCTGTATAATAATTTATTGAAATTAAATATATAATTTTAAAAAATGCATGAAATGAATCGTGTACTTACTTTAAATGAATATTAGGTAGCTTCATCATTTTAATAATAATAATAATAATATTTCATTGAAAAGAATAATTATTATATTTCATCAAGGAAAAGTTTTACAGAATTTGTGCGATCTGCTCAATTCTCTCTCCAAACGGAGAATGAAATGAGACAAACAAACAGAGAACGTTTGTGTATTTTTAATTAATTTTCCCTCATTTTTTATTAAATGAACAAAAACGAAAATTTGGCAAATATTTTTAATAATGGTGAATGACTTTAGAGAAAAAATAACGAAAATGCAAGACAATCACTATCACCCTAAAGTATTCAGAAAAGTCTAAAGAGTATTGTTTTTTTTATAAATAAATACAGTCACGAGCCTATTAAAGGGAGCATAAATAATATAAACTGGTGTTTCGATAGTCGATGAAAGTTTTTTCAGGCCAATTACATATTAAGTTATACTAGTATGTATTTTAGAAGTCGAACAAATCGATCGTGGTGTTAAAACCGTGTTTTTTTGTTTTTGTGTGTTTAAATTTACCGTTCAATCAACAACATGTGGTAGACTATAGCCCAGTAGTAACTTGGGAAGACTATAGCCCAATAGCAACAGTATTCCTTTTGCAGTATCGACAGTTGAAACTACTTCTTTGCCATTTTTCGATCTCCCACAACTCGTAACTTCTACAATATCGAATCGCACTGGCAAACTAACTTATGAAAGTAATATAAGGAATAGTGATTAGGTCGCGTGACAGTAAGGTTCTGGGGATCCCTAATGGTTTCGTGCACTTGGGTGGTGATGGATATCTTTGTGCTATCTTGGTCGGGATAACTCACGGTTCATTTCCCATCCGGTAGCCTCCCCGAAGAGGGACTTAATCTGGAAGGGCCGCTTTGAAATCTGCCTGCGGCTGGAACCTGCAGTCGTAGGTGGTTGTGATCAGAAGTGCGAATCGGGGGCACATGTTGGGCGGATCTGGGCGGTTTGCGCACGGGGCTGTGTCAACCTGCTTGCGCAATCCGGCTAATATCCGAGGAAGTCTGGAGACCTAAGAAGAGGGGGTAGTTATTGCCCTGGTGTCACCTATCCTTAGAAATGATCCGATGGCCACCCGATCCCGAGTGACCTTGACTGCAAAGGCGCCTCGGATCCGCAATAAATTCAATATAAATTACTGCTAACGTCAGGCAGAGTCCGCGTAAGTGACCTCTAATCCGTGAGCAGACTGAAGGATAGAGAAACCTGTCCAAATCTGGTACTAAGGGCTTGAGGACGGCCCACTAGGTTCATTCCCAGTGCCTCGCCGGAGCGCGCGCCCTCTTACGGGCTTGTTTGCGTAATTAGACTGTAGACTGTTTACCCTAAGTCATCTCAATGGGAGAGAAAATGACATAATGTCGCTATAACTTACTGGGGTGGAAGATTTGCCTGTAGTAGTTGACAGCTCTCAATATAAGGTTCTCAGCTAGATTTTTGGCCTCTCGTTACGTCTCATGACCACCATTCCCGTTGGGAATACAATTACTGAAAATACGACCAGGGCGTGTTTTTATTAAACCAATACCAACGAATCGATTTTTGTATGTCCTAAAATTTTCAGATATTGATTCAGATTCCCACTCTGTCATCAGCCGGAATCTTGGACCTATTCGATTCGATTCGATTCGACCAAAACCTGAGGTTCGAGGGTCACGTAGGCAAGTGAGCTGGATGGGGCTTCGCTCCCCTTAACGCATTGTAGGGAATGAAAATATCTCAGCTTCAAAGTCAGAATAATTCTTGTCAATACCATTGATTATATAGCGTATTATATTGTTCAATGCCATACTACGATTTGGGAGTAGAATTTTACCACGAAATGTAACGTGTGGATGGAATTCATAAGAAATTGATTAATCTTCTCTTATTATGTCTAAAAGTAAATGCGTCTAAAAGTAACTTCATACATTTTACAAATCATCGAAATCGAAATAAAGGTTCGCCAATAATACTTTCAATAAATAACACTGCCATTCCTCAAACTCATTGTACTAGATTTTTAGGTGTTCATGTCGACGAACTTTTAAAATGGAACTTTCACTGTGAAAACCTCGAAAGTAGGTTAAGTCGGGCATGTTATGCTTTAAGTATTGTAAGAAGGTCGTTGGATGAATTGCAAACAAGAAATGTTTATTTCAGCTATATTGAAGCTATCCTAAGTTATGCCATTACGATCTGGGAAATTGTTATGCTTGTCATAGGGAACCCATATTTATACTCCAAAAGAGAGCAGTGCGAATAATTGCAAAGGTGAAAAGGGAAGAGTCGTGTCGACCCATTTTTAAAAGGCTAAGAATCCTCACCTTAACCTCACTCTATCTCTTTAAGTTACTAACTGAGTTTTTTAAAAATAAAGAAACACATTATAAAAAGTTTTCAGATACACATACTAAAAATACGAGAAATAAATTAAACATTTTTATACCATGTATTAAACTAAACACAGCAAGGCAAGACACAAAATACTCAGGGCCATATTACTTTAACAGGCTACCAGAAAGTTTAAAAACTATTCAAGTGGAAAGCTTATTCAAAAAGTTACTTAAAGAATTCTTATTAGACAAAGCTTTTTACTCGATCGATGAGTTTGTTAATTTTAAATAATTTTTCAAATTTTTTGGTCATTTTTTTGACAATTTTAAGTAGTATTTTTTAATTATTCTGACTTTTTCTGATTTTAATTTCTTGATTATTTTTATCAATTATTTTAATTTGTGGTTTTAGTAAATAAATCTTAAAAATGATTTGGATGCCCTAAAAGCAATAAAGAAGTAACTGTATGTACGTGGTGATAAATTTAAATATTGTAAAAACGAACTAATATACTGTATTAATTACTGAACTAATATACTAAAAGCAATAAAGAAGTAACTGTATGTACGTGGTGATAAATTTAAATATTGTAAAAACGAACTAATATACTGTAATTTAAATGTACCTAAATATTAAGTTTCTACAATCTGTTAAGATTTTTTGGAAATAAATTGAAATTGAAATTGAAAAAAATATGTTCAATATGGCGCCGGTTGTAATATGGCGGCGCACTGTAGATGGCTCCCCAAACACGTATATACGGTATCCTATCTCGAAATAAAATAATAATATAACAAACGTACTTTTAAATCGGCGAACTGCTGCGGATATGACTGCGCTACATGACATCGTCAATGGGACGCTGGATAGCCCATACATAGTTTCGAGCATCGCTCTGAAGGTGCCGCAACGTAAAACCCGATCGATACAGTTATTCGAGCCCTAGAGACGACATTCTAACTACACGAGCAATTCAATGCTTAACCGATTGCCACGTACGTATAATGATAAATTCACAGGGTTTGACATTTATAGTAGAAACAAAATTAGCTTCAAATCGGCAGTACGAACCGCCCTTGAAGCTGCAGCGACATCTGCCAGTAATTATTGATTTGTAATATGTATGTATAAATATAATATAACTTATATATGTATTCCCATTTACTTATTTTGAATTTATGTTGTATAAGTTTATATGTTTGCGGTTAACTCTACAACTTTTGCGGTCGTTTGATTAATAAATATTTACGGATGTATTGTATTTTTTGTTTCATAATTTAGTTTGTAAAATATTTTTCAAATAATTTCGAACGGCGTAAGTTATAATCGGCATAAGAACATGTTTTTTTAAACAATTATGTATCTAATTATAAGTTCATGCCGTTACTTACCTAAATAAATAAAATAAAATAAAAAAAAATACGTGTGGCACTCGAGGACTGCCGCGGTAAAGCTATTGCATAGCATTTTTAACAACTTATGCAATTATAATTATTTATTTTTTTTATTTTTTCTGATATCAGATAACTGCGCTCTATCGGAAAACGTTGAAATTATTCCGAATCATTTGCGGCTGCGGCAGCAAATGATTCGGAATAATTTAAATCTCTTCCGATAGAGCGCCGCGCACGAATTTTTTATTCGATAAAGTAAAAAAAACGGATTATTCGAAAAAAAAACGTAGTTAAAAAGATAGATAAATAAATTATCTTTAAAATGGTGCAGGTTTCATAATAATACGCCAGATAGTATTTGGTTAGTAGTCGTTTTTGTGTTCGGTTAGACCTAATTTCACAAATTAATTACACTATGTAATATAAAAAAAATCTAAAATATTCAAAGCTAAGAATAATAGGAAAATGTTCTTGTTTAACATATATTTTTTTCGAATCGTAAGCAATACTCGTTTAGACGTAATTATCAGTTTAAAATCATTAATTTTCGTTAAGAAATTTCTTCATTCGGTCGCCGCGCTGGCCTAGGCCCGCGATAAAAGCTATGCAATAGCTTAAAATATTATAACTACGCACTTTAATGTTCAGATCGTCCAATAGATGGCATTCTATCTCTGCATATTATTTCTGTGATGTAATCAGTCTACATAAAAAATGCGGTACATTACACTAATAATTAAATGGTATTAATGTTATCATTGGTGAACTTACTGGGTTTTTATAATCAATCAATTCTTTGAAAAAAAATATTAATATTTTTATAGAATGTCAAATACGTTGCTATTAGTTTCGCAATCAATGCTATCAGCGCTACCTGCATCTCCGACGCAGAAGGATTGCCAAAATATACTATGGAGTTGAGCAATCTAATATAATTAACGCCAATACGTTAATATTTTCGATCTGGACTATAGCGACTGTGTGGCCCATGTTTGTTCAGAAAGACCGAGCGGAGGCTACGAAGGTTGAAAATGCATATGCGAGGTTTTGCTTAACGATACATCAACGACATCACGTCTCATAATTCCTTGTCAAGGCATCTACATGTTGAATACGCGCGTCGCTGTGACTGATGCCACAGCGTTGATTTGGTCTGGAGATCATTGCGCAGTCCCGTAGCGCTTGTAGCGACGGCATGCGGTCAGTGCAGGCCTGGGGAGAAAATACCTAGGAAAAGCATCTTTAATAACCAACATTCGGATAAACAGTATTACTTTCCTGACGACCTATCGGAAAGGAAAGTATTGTGATCGCGCTAAAAAAAAATTTTGAGATGAAGATGGGAATATATATTTTGAGACTCCCTGAGACGATTGAGACTATTTCCAGACCGATCTCTGTCTGTATGTATGTCTGTATGTCTGTATGTCTGTATGTGTGTATGTATGTATTCTTCCACGATAGCGCCCAGACGCTTAATCGGATTGAGCTGAAATTTGGTATATAAGCTTCTGTTAACCGTCGGAGGAACCCATTAGTTTTTGGAGTCCCTACGCCCTACGGTTGTGGTACCTCCCATACAAATTTGGGGTTCCCGGCGAAAAAATTGTTTCCGCGATAGCGCCCAGACGCTTAATCTGTCTAAGTTAAAATTTGGCATAGAAGCTTCTGTTAACCATCGGAAGAACCTATTAGTTTTTGGGGTACTTACGACCAACGTTTGGGGTACCTGCCATACAAATTTGGGGTACTAGAGTAAAAAATGTCGCTGTTTTTTCGCACCTCCCCGGATACTAGTCAGGAAAGTCTTGGGGTGACACAACCGATTTTTTTTCTTAGTAACAAAGAGCTAAATCAAAAACGTTGCTTATGACATTCGGCTCATTTTTTCTTGTAGAATGAATAATCTCCAGCAAAAGAAAATTTTCTAATAACAAAAAATATATTTTGTCCCAAAATATCGTTTTTCAGATTTCCTTGTATTAGGAAAGGAATAATTTTCCGAAGATTTGCATATACAGTAGGAAAGATGGTGTTTAAAATTTTGCCAGAAACACAAAATATGTAGGTTCTTCAGTGGCCTAGGAATTTTAAAAGAAACAGCCTCCCATATTATACTGAGAGATTAAAAAATCAACCGCCCGCCGCCTGCCTTCCCCGCCTAATATGTTTAACAGTGAAAGTCTATACGCTTCGTATGCGACGCCATCTCCAGACAGGATTCCTGCAAATTCTTGCGACATTGCGACACCCCCAATTGCATCGCGTCGCATAACGTGCGGTCGGGGGACGTGATGTCAAATGCGAAATTTGTAGCACCCTACGCTTCGGTGACGTTGCGGTCGCCGTTGTCCAGGGTAGACTGCCCTGGACGTCGGGTGCTACAAATTTCACGCGGTAAATTCGTTTCTATCCTATTTATGATGTCAAAAAACCGCGATAGTCTTCGATTTTATATGCCATCTATTAGTCTATCTGAACAAAGTGCGTAATTATTACGTATATCTAATAAAAAGTTATACTGTATACCAAATAAAAAGTTGTAATCTTTATGTAAATAATATTAAAATAATAACAGTTATGATTTAAATTTCGATTGGTAATATTATCTTTTATGAGATGGTATTCCGTATCGTGACGTGTTTAAGACGTCATAATATATTGGTCTACTGAACATATGAGAAGATTAATCAATGTTTAGAACCATGATTGCTAATTATACTTTAAGGTAGTACAACTTTGAGTAATCTAATACCTTAAATATTCGATGATATTATGTTGACGGTGACCGCATAGCGAATATTTTATATATTATATATGTTTATTTAATGGTAGGTATATGGTAGAAATCACGCAAATCATCGCAAATTTTTCGTGCATGCGGACAATGCAAATTCGGTGTAAAACAACTATATCATAATGTGTCAAAGTGATTCGCATTTTACCGGTTATTATTATATTGACATAGAATAATGAACCACAGAAAACAAAAATAAAATAAGATAATAAAATTAGTATGATCCCTCGTACAAGAACCCTGGGTAAATAACTTAACTATCCAGGGCTTAAACGCTGCGGGTAGAATCCTCTCGTACCCGGGAGGGAAAAAACCCAGAGCATGCATAGTGTTCAAGAAAAACATTAACTTCCTGCCTGTTACAGAGCTATGTACTAATGACCTGTCAGCAGCGTATATAAATCTCAAAGGATGGAATGGATCCAGAGTCATCTTATGCTCAGCCTATCTATCTGGAGAGAAACAAAATCCAACCGAAGAGCTGGCAAACCTGGTGGAGTACGCCCGTACCCAAAAGGCTGAGTTACTGGTTGGATGTGATGCAAACGCACACCACACCGCGTGGGGGAGCTCAGACATCAACAATAGAGGTGAGTTACTTAATGATTTTATCACAACCAACTGCCTATGCCTATTAAACAAAGGCTGCATGCCGACCTTTGTGACAAGTGCAAGACAGGAAGTTTTAGACATTACTTTTGCCTCTAAAAATCTAGCCAGACACATAAAAAACTGGCATGTCAGGGATGACACTTCAATGTCTGATCACAGACAAATAACCTTTAAACTACTAAACACCGTAGACTGTCAAACCACAACTTTCAGGAATCCTAAAGCCACCGACTGGGACGCTTACCGTACCACACTAAGGCTTAACCTTGAAACAATACAAAAAAAATATAAAAACACGCGAGAGTCTAGAATTGGCCGTGGCGGATACCACAAAAGGCATTATAAACGCCTATGAGGAAAGCTGCCCACTCAAGACAAAGACCTCCAAAAGAAAAGTTCCATGGTGGAACCCGAAGTTGGACAAACTACGGAAGGAAACCCGGAAACTATTTAATAAGGCTAAACAAACTCTCAACTGGGAGGAATACAAAAAAGCCTTAACCGAGTACAACAAAGAAATTAGGAGAGCCAAAAGAGCAACATGGAAAAGCTTCTGCGAGGACATAGTGGAAACGCCTCAAGGAGCCAGAGTACATAGACTGCTCGCAAAGGACAAACCTAACCAAATTGGTCTTCTGAAAAAACCAAACGGAACCTTTACAACAAATGAAAAGGAAACTCTGGAGGAACTAATATCGACCCACTTCCCAGGTGCTGTGACAACTAGCAACGCCGCCACTGCTCCATACAGACCTCGAAACGAGGACTGGAGTAGGGCTGCTAGAATCATAAGGCCCGATCAAGTTAAATGGGCCGTAAAATCCTTTAAACCTTACAAATCATGCGGGGACGACGGAATCATGCCCGTGCTTTTGCAACAGGGTATCGACATTCTAACCCCATATCTGGTTAAAATCTTCAGAGCAAGCTATGCCTGGGGACATATACCAGAAGAATGGACCAAGGTCAAAGTGCTATTCATACCCAAGGCTGGCAGGAAGGACTACGCACTGTCAAAGTCCTTCAGGCCAATTAGCCTAACATCCTTTCTACTGAAAGCGATGGAAAAGATACTGGATAGCTATATCAGGGAAAAAATCCTAACGGTCAACCCTATCAGCTGTAACCAACACGCCTACCGCAGAGGCAAATCCACGGAAACCGCTCTGCTCTACCTAGTAGACAGAGTGGAAAAGGCGTTGGAAGACAAACAAATCGCAGTATGCGCATTTTTAGACATTGAGGGCGCCTTCGACAAAACCCCAATTAAATCACTGGTGAAGGGGCTAGAGTCAAAACAAGTTAACAACACCACAACCAGATGGGTGAAAGCGATGCTCTCAAACCGCACGGCCAAGGTAGCTCTTCACGGAACAAACCTTGAAGTCACCACTACAAGAGGCTGCCCGCAGGGAGGCGTACTCTCGCCCCTACTATGGACTCTTGCAATAGATCAACTCCTGCATAGGATGGCAGAGGCCAGGATAGACATACAGGGCTATGCTGATGACCTAGTAGTCATTGTCCGGGGCTTCTGCCAAAACACGATCTCACACATAATGCAAAAAGCGTTAACAATCGTTAGCAATTGGTGCAGAGAGAACGAATTATCGGTCAACGCCGATAAGACCGTCCTCGTGCCATTTACCAACAAACGTCAACTAGGTGGACTAAAAATGCCAATCTTAAACCACAGGCAGATTCCTTTCTCCAAGGAAGTAAAGTATCTGGGAGTCACGCTCGACCAAAGACTCACCTGGAACAGCCACCTAGATAAAACAATTCAAAAAGCTAAAAGTGCTTTGGGTATAAGCAGAAGACTGGCGGGGAAAAACTGGGGCCTTAACCCCAAGATCTCCCACTGGCTATACACTGCCATTGTGAGGCCGATAATCTCGTACGCCTCGGTGGTATGGTGCAACAAAGCCAACCAGAAAACTGTGATTACCAAACTAAACAATATCCAAAGGACGGCGTGCCTCATGACAACTGGCGCAATGTCCTCCACTCCTGGAGCAGCTCTAGATGCACTGCTGAACTTACCGCCCCTACACATTCATTTGCAACAGGTGGCGAAAGCCAGCATGTACAGGCTATCTGCCCGAGAGAAGGTAAACTGGATCTCACAAGCACTAAGATCAGTTCTTGACTCAGTCAGTGAAAATCCAACCCTCAACATGGTATCAGACACCATGCTCCCACTCCTAAACTTTGGAAAACTTTTTACAGTGGAACTGCCGCCCAGAGACGACTGGCTAAAAAGCCAACTGCAATGGGAGGCCGGTAGCCTTAAATGGTATACTGATGGGTCCAAATCGGGACTTGACGTAGGCTGTGGTATATATGGAGAGCGACCAAACTTCAAAAGAAGTGTAAACTTGGGAAAATACGCCTCCATATTCCAAGCGGAGGTTTACGCCATTATTGAATGTGCGGATATCAACCTCCAAAAGGACTACGCCAACCACCGTATCTATATCCACTCGGATAGCAAAGCAGCTCTTATGGCACTAGCCTCGAATACCATTAATTCAAAGCTAGTGCAAAACTGCATATCACTACTGAATTCCCTGGGCGAAAAGAACAGGGTAATACTAAGATGGGTTCCCGGCCATGCAGGAATCGAGGGAAATGAAAAAGCCGACGAACTTGCTAGGACGGGAGCAAAGGGAACGTTATACGGCCCTGAACCCTGCTGTGGCGTACCAAAAAGCCTTGCAAACCTAATGCTCAAACAAATGTGTTTAGAACAATCCGTCAACCACTGGAACAACACGCCAGGGTTGAATCATTCCAAAGCGCTCATTAAGCCTTACGACCGTAAGACGGCCCGTGAGGCCCTATCGCTAAATAGGAACAATCTACGCATACTGGTAAGGGCGCTCACGGGGCATTGTGGCCTGAACAAACACATGTTCAACCTCAAGCTCAAAGACACAAAAATGTGCAGGTTCTGCCAAGGGGCAGAGGAAACTCCCCAGCACCTCATGTGCGAGTGTGGCCCGCTGATGCGTAAAAGATACAACCACCTGGGTGGTCACTACCTCCAACCTGAGGAGGTAAAACAATCTGGCGCCAAAAGCCTGCTGCGGTTCTTGAATGACACGGGGCTTAGCGCAGAACTATAGTAGGTGGCGAGCACAATAGATCAGCAATGGTCGCAGTGTTACAAGGCTCATAAAGACCTTAGAAAAGCCCCACTCAACAAATAAAAAAAAAATAGTATGATTTAAATTGAGTATCGGGAGAAGAAATTGAAATGCGGTAAGGGTGTTTGCGTATTTAATCGGTTTTGCGGTATTACTGAACCAATGGACTTAGATTCGCCTCCTCTTTTCTTTATTTAACTCGAAACATATGAAACGGTAAAGACTGCGTTGCTTCGACTAGTCAAAAAACAATACTAGAACAAGTTCTTGTTCCTCTTCCCTATTCTCACTACAGATGTCTTATATACTCGTGCAATATTTCTTTAATAAAAGTAGCGAGTATTATCGGTTAGATGTGTGTCCGTGGTAATTCAATGACCGTTCAGTCTGCATTCAAACAAAATGCACTGAAAACGATATCTATCCGCCACTACTACTTCATTATTTAAACTTTAAGACCAAAGGTTATTAAAAAGTTTTAAAGAGCTTGGCAAAATCCAATGAGGAAATACAACGGCATGTCACCATGACTAAAACCCATTACCTCCAACCGATCGTGCCACGTACGGTCAAGTTTCAGGCGACTATTCTCTACATAGGCCTCAAGTGTTTAATAAATTGCCTGTTTAATGGCGATTAAAAACATCGATATTTTCAAGAGATTCATTTCGGTGTGTCTGCTTAAAATCAATATGTATATAACGACATTCTAAGTTTTTGTGAAAACAGCAAAGTACGCACCAGTATAATTTGAAGTACTTACTTTTTTTTATTGTTACTTGTTTCATTGTAAATTGTTATGCTACAGTCGTTGTTTTTGTTAATTGGAAAGTTTGGAGTAATTTACTTTATATGTTCATTGTTTAATTGAGCAACTAGTTTAATATTATTTTATGTTATTCCTACACAATTGTAATGGTTGTAATGGAAATAAATATTCATTATATCTTTATCTCTTATAGCAATAATACTAAGGCGACACTAAAATTTAAAATAGATTCGCTAACTTATGGGAGCGGACTTGATTATGCCTTTGAAAGATGGTGTTTAAAATTTTGCCAGAAACACAAAATATGTAGGTTCTTCAGTGGCCTAGGAATTTTAAAAGAAACAGCCTCCCATATTATACTGAGAGATTTAAAAATCAACCGCCCACCGCCTGCCTTCCCCGCCTAATATGTTTAACAGTGAAAGTCTATACGCTTCGTATGCGACGCCATCTCCAGACAGGATTCCTGCTAATTCTTGCGACATTGCGACACCCCCAATTGCATCGCGTCGCATAACGTGCGGTCGGGGGACGTGACCGTACATTAAAATTATCGTAACTAAGACGAGTTTTGTATATTCCCTGGGGAGATCTGAAGGCTTAGAAGTTCCAAAGTTCCAAGTCTTTGAAAATTATAGGGGAACAAATATCAGAGAACTTACATTGTATTAATATAAAAGTAAAAGTAAAGACACTTGCGATGGGATAAAAGTAAAGACACTTTGGCCCAAAGAAGAAGAAAGAATAAAAGAAACAATAGACAGGCTTAGTATATGGTTCCAAGTTAATAAATTGTCACTTAACGTAAATAAATCAAAATCAATATGCTTCTCTTTGCGGCCGTCTGATTATAACGAAATAGACGTATACTTTGGGTCTGACCAGCTAGAAAATGTCTCCTCCACGAAATTTCTCGGAATAGAAATCGATCAAAAATTACAATGGTCTGATCACTTAAATGATCTCAGTAAAAAATTATGCAGTGCCATATTCGCCATTAGAAAGATAAGAAGTTTATGCGGTTTTGAAGCAGCTAAATCCGTTTATTTTGCATATTTCCACTCCCTAATAACGTATGGCCTACTGTTTTGGGGAATGGCACCAAACTCAAAAAGAATTTTTCTCCTCCAGAAAAGAGCGGTACGCAGTTTATATAGAGTCTCACCAAGAAGTTCTTGTAAGCCGCTATTTGTAAAATCAGGAATAATGACTCTATTTTCTTCTTACATCTACCAAAATATTATGTACGCTCGTAGACACCTAACAGAAGCTCCGGTGAATAGTGATTTTCATCATCACGATACGAGGAATAAATCCAATCTCCACATAAACCGACAGCGACTTAGCAAAGTGCGAAACAGTTTTATTCACCAAAATTTGTCCTTCTATAATAAGATTCCAGAGCAAATGAAAAGCCTTGGAGAGGACCAATTTAAAAAGATAATTATACATAATTTGGTAAGAAACCCAATTTATGGTATAAGGGAGTTGGAAAATTCTGAGTTTGTTTTCCATGTTGATGATTAATGAAATGCGTAAAGTTTTAAACATAATGGTATTATGATAGCTGACATTCTAATTTTCATATAATTAAATTCATTTTTTAAAAAAAATACGAAGGCATATTGCTGGATTGGCAATAAAATATATATTTTTTGATTATTCTACATAGAATTTGCATTTCTATTTTAATATATTATTCTCCCTGACTCATCACATTAGCATATTTTGATTATTTGTATGTAGGTAATATTGAATATAATATTACAGCCATGACAACTATCACGATAGTTATGTTTATAATAATGAAATTTTTAGCATTTAATTTTGTGACGCATCCAAGTGTAGGAATGCCTATCTACTGGAGTAGTTGATTGTATTGTATTGTATTGTATTGTATTACATTGTACATATACATATATTGTATGACATGTAAAATATAGTTATTTAAATTATTAAAATGAAAAGTGTATAAAATGACATTTTCTTGTGAAAATTATTATCCTATTATAGCATAGTATAAGCCTGACTTTGTCTTTTTGTTGAAATTATATATTTTTTGACATAATTAGGTGCATTTTAGGCCAATTTAAAAAGGTACAATTGAAAAGATATTGTTGAAAGGATTAATAAAAAAAAATATTTCAGTTGTAGATACAAACAAATACATTTAAAAAATATATCATTACGTTTTTTTATGACCAGCTGCAAATGAAGCAATACCAGGCTAAAAAAGTTGTTGTTTTATTTTTTTTTAACTTTTGTCACGTTTAGCCAATGGCAGCACAGATATAGACGAAGACGACTGCTTCTTCTTATCTCCTCATTCTACTTTGGAAGCGTTATAGCATTGATCCACTTATTTCGATATCATCAGAAATTATTGATGAAATAGGAACACTAATCAATATGTGTAAATCAAATGAAGATATATCTCTAAGAAAACCTTAAAACTAAAACCAACAATGTTTACTGTACTGCCTGTGTAAAATCAATTTCAATGAATTGAATGACTGTAACGCAGCTCGTGTTACAAATCTGTCAACAGGTTTTCCGGTGGCTGTGTCGGTGCAAGAGATAAGCCTCTAAGCAGCGCGTTTGGCGAAATGTCAACGTGCTGGCAGGTCGCCTATGAAATCAAGTCGGGCGAACCCTCGCTCTTGGAGGGCACTGGTAGGAGTATAAAAGGCAGGCCAATCGAGATGTCAGGCATCATTCGTTTAGGAACGATCGAGAGAAACATAACTACCCAAAATGGCATTCAAGGTAAATTTTTAATTTAACCTCTTCCAGAATTTTATTATGATCCAACCTCTGAACTATTCAGAGGTTATGTATGTCGACGTTTAATGAGGCTGCTCAGAAAGAACTGTTCTTTATTTTCTTTAGTGTCCACGTTTAGAGTCTTCTGCTTTGCTCTTAAGGGATATCATTAGGTGAAGATAATTTCTCTATAAACATTTGATCACAATACTCATTAACCAAGCTCACTAAGTTGTATTTGCCACTGTCCAGACCAGTTCCTTTGTCGGGCAGTGTTTGGAGTTCTGAAGCACAATATACACTAATAATACTGTAATATTCTCATTTGCTAAACCTGTCCAGATTCCAATTTCTGCACAGCTAGGTTTATTCTGCCGAATCACAGGCCAGAATTAGTTTAAATAAGCTATTGCAGAGTCCTTGCTAGTTAAACCTTCAGGGTCTTGAGACAAGTTTTTTCAAGTTGATCCATAATCAAAAATCAAAAATATACCCTCCTGATGTATTATATTTTATTACGGTACTTGATTGATTCTCTTTTTTTCCTATATACCGCAAAAAATCTCTTATACAACTGTCTCTCGTGGCCTAACGTAGTGTCTTCTTTGATATTGTTAAATCTTCAATAGTACGTACTCCATATCTTCCCGTATTCCCCTCGTCGGACACTTTGACTATTTTGTACTCTTTCTCACTACTATAGAGATTACCTCAAATGATGAGTATATTTTGAAGTTGATTGCTACGCTCTACTCTACTGCGTTTGTCGGTGTTCGTTAAATGCTTGAGAAAGGCCTGATAAACGTAAGTCCTGGATGGACGTATTTTAATCAATACTATACTTATTATAAAGTAAATCTATCTGCTTCTCGTATCCTCATAGAAACCACTATATCATGCAACAAACAAAACTGTATTAGTTCAATCTTGTGGCCTAATGACATTGTCTTTGTTGCCCTTGATACCAACTAACAAGGTTGATTTTTCTATAGCTTCCTAACATTCGTTATCACACTTTCTTCGGAATCTTTTTGGTTGTACTTATATTTGAGCATTTCTTCTTTTTCTGTTCTTCCACTTTTTCTGTTGAGTGATTGTTTGTGCATTCAGCGCTTGCCTTATAGAGATGGTTCTTTTCAGGTAATAATCTTTGCTGCGGTCATCTCAGTCGCACGCGCTGGAGTGATAGGCGCACCAGCAGTAGCTGTTGGACCCGCTGTAGCAGCGGTTAGAGCAGTCGATGACTACGACCCAAATCCGCAATACAGCTTCGCGTACGACGTTCAAGATGCCCTCACCGGAGACAGCAAAAGCCAGCAGGAATCCAGGAGCGGCGATGTAGTCCAGGGCCAATACTCCCTCGTCGAACCAGACGGCACCAGGAGAATAGTAGACTACACCGCTGATCCAGTCAACGGATTCAACGCCGTGGTTACGAAGCAAGGTTTACATGCTGTTGCTGCCCCAGTTGCTGCCGGACCAGCCGTTGTCGCTGCTAGGGTATTTATTTAATTTATTTTTTTTAATTTAATATTTTACATACCTTATCTAAGATTACACAAAGTAAAAAAAATATATTATGTAATTAAAATACAGAGATATATTCATTCATCTCAATCCCATGCAACCCGAGGCACGTCAACTAAGCAAGCTCACCCATCTAACTAGGCTTACTCCTGTATCTAGATGTCCGATTTATGACTTATTTTAGATTGCGAGCTGGCATATAAAAAAAACGTTTATTAATAAAGATTAGTTATAAAGTATAATTAAGTAAAGATTTTTTAAAATACACAATATATTTCAACACACTAAAGATTAAACAATAATAAGAATTAAAAAAAATATAAAAATTTTTCGAAGAAAAAATATTTTAAACAAGTTAAACCACAAGTGAGAGTTCTTTCACTGTTCTAGAACGCCCGAACTCCAATAACATTTTATTAATTATAGCTTTAATACTATCAATATTATATAATACTTCAATATGTTTATCTAGTGCAATGAACTAAGTCTACCTTTATGCGAATGCCGTTCTTACCCGAGTTATCTCAGCATTTAAAACTTCTCCATCCCTCATAGATTTTATTTGCTAGCTGAGCAAATACTCATTCCTATATTGATGAAAATAGTCGAGCAGCTGTTTAACGAATATTTGTCTTATATTAAGTACAAGTAATTTGTTAACCCGTTGCTATGGAATGTTTTTTTAATAATGACTCTCAATTAAAGTTTCTGGGCCTTCAGAAGGTTATCAAGAGCCGACTTAGTACAGGCACCCCAACCAATTAACCCGTGGACCCATAAACCCTGGCATAATGCCTTGTAAACTATTCTCAAAGTTGCCTCGCATGACCCTCATTTACCTCTATATTGTATATTTATTATTTATATAATTTGTATTATTATTATGTCTATAGGTGGCTGCACCGCTAGCCGTCGCACCGCGAGTCGCCGTCGCACCAGCTCCCCTCGCATACGCCGCTCACCCAGCTCCCTTGGCTTACGCCGCTCACCCAGCTCCCTTGGCATACGCCGCTCACCCAGCTCCCTTGGCATACGCCGCTCACCCAGCCCCCTTGGCTTACGCCGCTCACCCAGGTCCCCTAGCCTATGCCGCGCACCCAGCTCCCTTGGCCTACGCCGCTCACGCCGCTCCCCTGGCCTACGCCGCTCACGCCGCTCCCCTCGCCCGCTTCGCCGCTCCCATAGCCCACGCCCCGCTGGGTCTCGCTCACCCCGCTATCGGCCCGGTAGCCAGGATCGCTTCACCATATGCCACTTACCTCCACTAAGTAACTGTGATTTTGTACTTGTGACCTCGCAATTTAGTATTTATTATAATCGTTTGTAATTTTATTGCTACTTCGCTAAGTATTTATAAAATAAATAAACAACGCATAATTTATGAATTATTTTCGTGTATGTTTTTTTTTCATGCCAATCTCTTAGATTCCGGATTTCGGATCAAGGGTGATCTTTAATACCGTCTTAATATTTTGATTAATTGTTACTTTATTTTATGTCATTCTGGATGTCGCTAGGAAAGAGCGAATATATTAAAAACTATTCATTATCGATGTCATTATAGATAGGCAAATCAATTGCTATAAGATTCGCCAGACAATGCCATCAGGGCCGCCTGCATGTCGGCTAAACGTAATGTGGCATTGAGACTCTAATAAATAAGTAAGTATTTATTTTTAAAAACCCGATCTGGGTATAGAAATGACATTTCCAATAAATTTATATCAAATTAAATTACATTTCCAATTACACACAGAATTACAAAAACAGACTAATAAAAATCTAAATAATAAAATAATATAAAAATTCAGAAATTCATAAAAAAAGAAAAGCATAAAAAACCCAATAAACAGTAATTTAATACCCAAAATTAAAAAAAACTAGAAAAACAGAAAGCATCCAAAGAGAGTTCTAGAGTAAGGAACCACATTAACCAAGGATAAGACTAACATAAAAAAAAACATTAAAAAAATATCAAAATATAAAAATAGAAATTAAAAATTAAAAATCAATCAAAAATAATATTTTTAAAAAATATTCTAAAAATATAAATGTTTAAATTAAGTATAAATTATCAAAATAAAAGTAAAGCAATAAGTGTCAGAAAATAAATTTAAGAATTAAGAATAAATATACAAATTACAAATGAGACTAATATCAATAGATTTTGAAACTCTTACAGAAAATATAATCTATTAAATATATTCAAATTCATATAAGCATATAAGGTCATATAAGCATTTCTGAATTAAATATTTCTTCGTTTCTTTTCTAAATCTGTCATAATTTTGAATATTTTTTGTGTTTTCTGGTAATTTATTATAAAAATTAAAGCTTATGTAGGGAGTAGTACGATGGAATTTTGCAGTTGATGCGAGAGATGCCTGAACGTATAGGGATTTATTCCTCGTATCATGGTAATGTATGTTAACGAGCGTTACATAAGTATTTTTGCTTTTGTGAAATTCACATAAACATCACGAATATATAATCCTAAAACTGTGAGAATACGTAGTGTTCTACATGTGGTCTACATGATTGCCTTTGTCCTATATCTCTGATTTGTCTCACCGCTCTTTTTTGCAGTATAAAAATATCGGTCATATTTCCGGCATTATTCCACAACAATATACCATATCTCAAATAGGATTGTGGTAATGCATAATATGCTGCATAATGTTTCCTATATTAGATATGGCATAGCAGGCAGAAGATAGCTTGGATTTGAGCTGGTCCTTGTGTACTTTCCAAGACATATTCTCGTCTATATAAATACCTAGATTTTTTGAAGACCCTACTTTTTCGACAGGGAAATTGAGTTCTAAGTTAATTGGTTTTTTTACTTACCAAATTAATTAAGGCGGTTTTACTAATATTTAAAGACGTTTCGTTTGCTACCAATCTTTTAATTCATGAAGAATAACGTTAATTCCTATATTCCATGGTAATGTGCTGTTAAATTACGAAGAAAATAACGCAAATATTATTACGATATTTACCCAAATTTTCATATTTAATTTAAAGTCCTATTAATCATTTAATATTAGGTGAAGTTCGTGGCGAGATATTATTATAAGACTATTATTACACCTTCTGCAAATTACACAAATTACAATTTACATCGAAAAATTACACCTTCCGCAATTTAATACCAAAGATATTTGAATTGAAAGCTAGAAACACAGTGTGCTATACCATTTTAGAATCACAATAAAATAAGTATTTTATTTCCGAAATAGGCACTCTGGTGGCAGTACATTTTTTTAAACTACAAGAGGTTAAACTTACGATAAGAAAATGCAAAAAAGTGAAACCTTAGCTAAATAAATGTAAGAAAAAAAATTAAACAAATGGCGCAGAAATAGTAGTTTACATTCCAAAACATACTTACCTAAGGCTACTATTAAAAAAAATAGAGAAAACCACTTTATTTGCAATTTTAACACTAAAGAGAGTGGCAAAGGGTGAAATTTTTCAGAATTTCTAAAAATGACGATTATCTCGAAAACCGTGACACTTTTACTAGGTACATTTTTTTATTTTCTGGACCACCATGATGTCTTCTATCTATAGTTATAGGGTTATCCATTCATTACGCCACATCATGTATATATATATATATATATTTTTTAGAATTGATATATATATATATATATATATATATATATATATATATATATATATATATATATATATATATATATATATATATATATATATATATATTTATATTTGATATGTTTTGTAAAGAAATCCGTTTATAGGATGATATATTTATTTAAAATAAAATTAGTAAAAGCTACTTACAAAGCAGCGAAGGAAATCCCAGCTTGGATCGGGAATTGAATATATATATATATATATATATATGAATATATATATATATATATATATATATATATATATATATATATATATATATATATATATATATATATATATATATATATATATATATATATATATATATATATATATATATATATATATATATATATATATATATATATATATATATATATATATATTGTTAATATTTGATTGGTTTTTTGTAAAATCTTTTTTTAAAGAATTCGTTTAAAGGATGACACTTTGATGAAAAAATAAAAATAATAAAAGCCACTTACATAGCTGGAAGGTTTTCCCGGACTGGACTGGGAAATGCTTATTGTTTAAACGAGATGTATTTTTGGATGAGTACCACTTTCGACGGTACACTGTAGGTTTAATGGGATCCCTTTATCGCTAGCGAACGATCACCCTTCATCCACATCTCAAAAACAAAGCGTATCCTTTTGCAAACCAAAATAAAATGTCTTTATTAAAGACAAATTTAAGCAAAAACAATGAAAAAAATACAATGAAAATATTTTTTTCATTGTTTTTGCTTAAATTTGGCAAGGATGACACTTTGATGAAAAAATAAAAATAATAAAAGCCACTTACATAGCTGGAAGGTTTTCCCGG
This sequence comes from Micropterix aruncella, assembly GCA_944548615.1. Lineage (NCBI taxonomy): Eukaryota > Metazoa > Arthropoda > Insecta > Lepidoptera > Micropterigidae > Micropterix > Micropterix aruncella. The sequence continues at coordinate 26,578,931 of OX155962.1, forward strand.
ACTGGACTGGGAAATGCTTATTGTTTAAACGAGATGTATTTTTGGATGAGTACCACTTTCGACGGTACACTGTAGGTTTAATGGGATCCCTTTATCGCTAGCGAACGATCACCCTTCATCCACATCTCAAAAACAAAGCGTATCCTTTTGCAAACCAAAATAAAATGTCTTTATTAAAGACACATTTAAGCAAAAACAATGAAAAAAATACAATGAAAATATATATATATATATATATATATATATATATATATATATATATATATATATATATATATATATATATATATATATATATCGATTTATTGGCTCGTTGATAAAAAACTCAGCCAATTGTATCATATTTTAAATGTTGGTAGCATTCGAAATTTGAATTATTTCGATATGTCACCTTCATTTATGTCACGGCTTTGCCAAAGTGATCAATTTGTTTAATTTTTGATTTTTTCGCTTTAATTCGTCTCAACGCGCATTTTGTGTTTCAAAAGGATTAGCTTGATTTTTGAGATATATGGATGAATAGTGATCGTTAGTCGACTGCAAAAGGACCTTTAAACTTACATTGCATCGTCGAAAGTCGTGCACATCCGTAAGTATATCTCATTCAAATATTAGCATTTCCCGATCCAAGCTGGGATTTCCTTCGCTGCTTTTTAAGTAGCTTTTACTAATTTTATTTTATATATATATATATATATATATATATATATATATATATATATATATATATATATATATATATATATATATATATATATATATATATATATATATATATATATATATATATATATATATATATATATATATATATATATATATATATATATATATATATATATATATATATATATATATATATATATATATATATATATATATATATATATTGAAATATTTGATAGTTTTGTGTATATATTCTTTTTAGAATTGATCAATAAGATGATTATAAAGTAAATAATTATAAAAGCCACTTACATCGTCTTGTCTTGTTATTTCCCCTGAAATAATAGGAAATTGAGTGAGTTTACGTATAAAGAAGGATTGTAGCTTAATTTTTGAGATAATTGGATGAAGGGTGAGCGTTTACTAGTTGAAAAATGGGCCCAACTTAAACCTACTCCTCTTTCCGCAAGTGAGAGGCATTCATCATTCTCGTTAACACCTAAAGCATTCCCGAATCCGATCAAGGGAATCCTTCGTCACGATGTAAGTGGCTTTTATAATTATTTACTTTATAATCATCTTATTGATCAATTCTAAAAAGAATATATACACAAAACTATCAAATATTTCAAAATATTGATTTTTTACATATTTTATGTTTCGTTCATTGTAAATAATCCATTTAGGTTAAAGGTAATCTTTCCAACTAATAGGAAATAGCTGACTGCTTCCTTTCATTGATATGAGGGCATGTCACGCTTTTAGTTTTAAGTTTTCAGCTGAATATTGATCGCAGCTTCTTTATATCGCACCTTTAGAAAATAAAAAAACGAAATTCGAAATTTTAAATTCTTCCATCTGTCAAGTAGCTCGTCTTGTCTTGTTATTTCCCCTGAAATAATAGGAAATTGAGTGAGTTTACGTATAAAGAAGGATTGTAGCTTAATTTTTGAGATAATTGGATGAAGGGTGAGCGTTTACTAGTTGAAAAATGGGCCCAACTTAAACCTACTCCTCTTTCCGCAAGTGAGAGGCATTCATCATTCTCGTTAACACCTAAAGCATTCCCGAATCCGATCAAGGGAATCCTTCGTCACGATGTAAGTGGCTTTTATAATTATTTACTTTATAATCATCTTATTGATCAATTCTAAAAAGAATATATACACAAAACTATCAAATATTTCAAAATATTGAATTTTTACATATTTTATGTTTCGTTCATTGTAAATAATCCATTTAGGTTAAAGGTAATCTTTCCAACTAATAGGAAAGAGCTGACTGCTTCCTTTCATTGATATGAGGGCATGTCACGCTTTTAGTTTTAAGTTTTCAGCTGAATATTGATCGCAGCTTCTTTATATCGCACCTTTAGAAAATAAAAAAACGAAATTCGAAATTTTAAATTCTTCCATCTGTCAAGTAGCTCGTCTTGTCTTGTTATTTCCCCTGAAATAATAGGAAATTGAGTGAGTTTACGTATAAAGAAGGATTGTAGCTTAATTTTTGAGATAATTGGATGAAGGGTGAGCGTTTACTAGTTGAAAAATGGGCCCAACTTAAACCTACTCCTCTTTCCGCAAGTGAGAGGCATTCATCATTCTCGTTAACACCTAAAGCATTCCCGAATCCGATCAAGGGAATCCTTCGTCACGATGTAAGTGGCTTTTATAATTATTTACTTTATAATCATCTTATTGATCAATTCTAAAAAGAATATATACACAAAACTATCAAATATTTCAAAATATTGAATTTTTACATATTTTATGTTTCGTTCATTGTAAATAATCCATTTAGGTTAAAGGTAATCTTTCCAACTAATAGGAAATAGCTGACTGCTTCCTTTCATTGATATGAGGGCATGTCACGCTTTTAGTTTTAAGTTTTCAGCTGAATATTGATCGCAGCTTCTTTATATCGCACCTTTAGAAAATAAAAAAACGAAATTCGAAATTTTAAATTCTTCCATCTGTCAAGTAGCTCGTCTTGTCTTGTTATTTCCCCTGAAATAATAGGAAATTGAGTGAGTTTACGTATAAAGAAGGATTGTAGCTTAATTTTTGAGATAATTGGATGAAGGGTGAGCGTTTACTAGTTGAAAAATGGGCCCAACTTAAACCTACTCCTCTTTCCGCAAGTGAGAGGCATTCATCATTCTCGTTAACACCTAAAGCATTCCCGAATCCGATCAAGGGAATCCTTCGTCACGATGTAAGTGGCTTTTATAATTATTTACTTTATAATCATCTTATTGATCAATTCTAAAAAGAATATATACACAAAACTATCAAATATTTCAAAATATTGAATTTTTACATATTTTATGTTTCGTTCATTGTAAATAATCCATTTAGGTTAAAGGTAATCTTTCCAACTAATAGGAAAGAGCTGACTGCTTCCTTTCATTGATATGAGGGCATGTCACGCTTTTAGTTTTAAGTTTTCAGCTGAATATTGATCGCAGCTTCTTTATATCGCACCTTTAGAAAATAAAAAAACGAAATTCGAAATTTTAAATTCTTCCATCTGTCAAGTAGCTCGTCTTGTCTTGTTATTTCCCCTGAAATAATAGGAAATTGAGTGAGTTTACGTATAAAGAAGGATTGTAGCTTAATTTTTGAGATAATTGGATGAAGGGTGAGCGTTTACTAGTTGAAAAATGGGCCCAACTTAAACCTACTCCTCTTTCCGCAAGTGAGAGGCATTCATCATTCTCGTTAACACCTAAAGCATTCCCGAATCCGATCAAGGGAATCCTTCGTCACGATGTAAGTGGCTTTTATAATTATTTACTTTATAATCATCTTATTGATCAATTCTAAAAAGAATATATACACAAAACTATCAAATATTTCAAAATATTGAATTTTTACATATTTTATGTTTCGTTCATTGTAAATAATCCATTTAGGTTAAAGGTAATCTTTCCAACTAATAGGAAAGAGCTGACTGCTTCCTTTCATTGATATGAGGGCATGTCACGCTTTTAGTTTTAAGTTTTCAGCTGAATATTGATCGCAGCTTCTTTATATCGCACCTTTAGAAAATAAAAAAACGAAATTCGAAATTTTAAATTCTTCCATCTGTCAAGTAGCTCGTCTTGTCTTGTTATTTCCCCTGAAATAATAGGAAATTGAGTGAGTTTACGTATAAAGAAGGATTGTAGCTTAATTTTTGAGATAATTGGATGAAGGGTGAGCGTTTACTAGTTGAAAAATGGGCCCAACTTAAACCTACTCCTCTTTCCGCAAGTGAGAGGCATTCATCATTCTCGTTAACACCTAAAGCATTCCCGAATCCGATCAAGGGAATCCTTCGTCACGATGTAAGTGGCTTTTATAATTATTTACTTTATAATCATCTTATTGATCAATTCTAAAAAGAATATATACACAAAACTATCAAATATTTCAAAATATTGAATTTTTACATATTTTATGTTTCGTTCATTGTAAATAATCCATTTAGGTTAAAGGTAATCTTTCCAACTAATAGGAAAGAGCTGACTGCTTCCTTTCATTGATATGAGGGCATGTCACGCTTTTAGTTTTAAGTTTTCAGCTGAATATTGATCGCAGCTTCTTTATATCGCACCTTTAGAAAATAAAAAAACGAAATTCGAAATTTTAAATTCTTCCATCTGTCAAGTAGCTCGTCTTGTCTTGTTATTTCCCCTGAAATAATAGGAAATTGAGTGAGTTTACGTATAAAGAAGGATTGTAGCTTAATTTTTGAGATAATTGGATGAAGGGTGAGCGTTTACTAGTTGAAAAATGGGCCCAACTTAAACCTACTCCTCTTTCCGCAAGTGAGAGGCATTCATCATTCTCGTTAACACCTAAAGCATTCCCGAATCCGATCAAGGGAATCCTTCGTCACGATGTAAGTGGCTTTTATAATTATTTACTTTATAATCATCTTATTGGTCAATTCTAAAAAGAATATATACACAAAACTATCAAATATTTCAAAATATTGAATTTTTACATATTTTATGTTTCGTTCATTGTAAATAATCCATTTAGGTTAAAGGTAATCTTTCCAACTAATAGGAAAGAGCTGACTGCTTCCTTTCATTGATATGAGGGCATGTCACGCTTTTAGTTTTAAGTTTTCAGCTGAATATTGATCGCAGCTTCTTTATATCGCACCTTTAGAAAATAAAAAAACGAAATTCGAAATTTTAAATTCTTCCATCTGTCAAGTAGCTCGTCTTGTCTTGTTATTTCCCCTGAAATAATAGGAAATTGAGTGAGTTTACGTATAAAGAAGGATTGTAGCTTAATTTTTGAGATAATTGGATGAAGGGTGAGCGTTTACTAGTTGAAAAATGGGCCCAACTTAAACCTACTCCTCTTTCCGCAAGTGAGAGGCATTCATCATTCTCGTTAACACCTAAAGCATTCCCGAATCCGATCAAGGGAATCCTTCGTCACGATGTAAGTGGCTTTTATAATTATTTACTTTATAATCATCTTATTGATCAATTCTAAAAAGAATATATACACAAAACTATCAAATATTTCAAAATATTGAATTTTTACATATTTTATGTTTCGTTCATTGTAAATAATCCATTTAGGTTAAAGGTAATCTTTCCAACTAATAGGAAAGAGCTGACTGCTTCCTTTCATTGATATGAGGGCATGTCACGCTTTTAGTTTTAAGTTTTCAGCTGAATATTGATCGCAGCTTCTTTATATCGCACCTTTAGAAAATAAAAAAACGAAATTCGAAATTTTAAATTCTTCCATCTGTCAAGTAGCTCGTCTTGTCTTGTTATTTCCCCTGAAATAATAGGAAATTGAGTGAGTTTACGTATAAAGAAGGATTGTAGCTTAATTTTTGAGATAATTGGATGAAGGGTGAGCGTTTACTAGTTGAAAAATGGGCCCAACTTAAACCTACTCCTCTTTCCGCAAGTGAGAGGCATTCATCATTCTCGTTAACACCTAAAGCATTCCCGAATCCGATCAAGGGAATCCTTCGTCACGATGTAAGTGGCTTTTATAATTATTTACTTTATAATCATCTTATTGATCAATTCTAAAAAGAATATATACACAAAACTATCAAATATTTCAAAATATTGAATTTTTACATATTTTATGTTTCGTTCATTGTAAATAATCCATTTAGGTTAAAGGTAATCTTTCCAACTAATAGGAAAGAGCTGACTGCTTCCTTTCATTGATATGAGGGCATGTCACGCTTTTAGTTTTAAGTTTTCAGCTGAATATTGATCGCAGCTTCTTTATATCGCACCTTTAGAAAATAAAAAAACGAAATTCGAAATTTTAAATTCTTCCATCTGTCAAGTAGCTCGTCTTGTCTTGTTATTTCCCCTGAAATAATAGGAAATTGAGTGAGTTTACGTATAAAGAAGGATTGTAGCTTAATTTTTGAGATAATTGGATGAAGGGTGAGCGTTTACTAGTTGAAAAATGGGCCCAACTTAAACCTACTCCTCTTTCCGCAAGTGAGAGGCATTCATCATTCTCGTTAACACCTAAAGCATTCCCGAATCCGATCAAGGGAATCCTTCGTCACGATGTAAGTGGCTTTTATAATTATTTACTTTATAATCATCTTATTGATCAATTCTAAAAAGAATATATACACAAAACTATCAAATATTTCAAAATATTGAATTTTTACATATTTTATGTTTCGTTCATTGTAAATAATCCATTTAGGTTAAAGGTAATCTTTCCAACTAATAGGAAAGAGCTGACTGCTTCCTTTCATTGATATGAGGGCATGTCACGCTTTTAGTTTTAAGTTTTCAGCTGAATATTGATCGCAGCTTCTTTATATCGCACCTTTAGAAAATAAAAAAACGAAATTCGAAATTTTAAATTCTTCCATCTGTCAAGTAGCTCGTCTTGTCTTGTTATTTCCCCTGAAATAATAGGAAATTGAGTGAGTTTACGTATAAAGAAGGATTGTAGCTTAATTTTTGAGATAATTGGATGAAGGGTGAGCGTTTACTAGTTGAAAAATGGGCCCAACTTAAACCTACTCCTCTTTCCGCAAGTGAGAGGCATTCATCATTCTCGTTAACACCTAAAGCATTCCCGAATCCGATCAAGGGAATCCTTCGTCACGATGTAAGTGGCTTTTATAATTATTTACTTTATAATCATCTTATTGGTCAATTCTAAAAAGAATATATACACAAAACTATCAAATATTTCAAAATATTGAATTTTTACATATTTTATGTTTCGTTCATTGTAAATAATCCATTTAGGTTAAAGGTAATCTTTCCAACTAATAGGAAAGAGCTGACTGCTTCCTTTCATTGATATGAGGGCATGTCACGCTTTTAGTTTTAAGTTTTCAGCTGAATATTGATCGCAGCTTCTTTATATCGCACCTTTAGAAAATAAAAAAACGAAATTCGAAATTTTAAATTCTTCCATCTGTCAAGTAGCTCGTCTTGTCTTGTTATTTCCCCTGAAATAATAGGAAATTGAGTGAGTTTACGTATAAAGAAGGATTGTAGCTTAATTTTTGAGATAATTGGATGAAGGGTGAGCGTTTACTAGTTGAAAAATGGGCCCAACTTAAACCTACTCCTCTTTCCGCAAGTGAGAGGCATTCATCATTCTCGTTAACACCTAAAGCATTCCCGAATCCGATCAAGGGAATCCTTCGTCACGATGTAAGTGGCTTTTATAATTATTTACTTTATAATCATCTTATTGATCAATTCTAAAAAGAATATATACACAAAACTATCAAATATTTCAAAATATTGAATTTTTACATATTTTATGTTTCGTTCATTGTAAATAATCCATTTAGGTTAAAGGTAATCTTTCCAACTAATAGGAAAGAGCTGACTGCTTCCTTTCATTGATATGAGGGCATGTCACGCTTTTAGTTTTAAGTTTTCAGCTGAATATTGATCGCAGCTTCTTTATATCGCACCTTTAGAAAATAAAAAAACGAAATTCGAAATTTTAAATTCTTCCATCTGTCAAGTAGCTCGTCTTGTCTTGTTATTTCCCCTGAAATAATAGGAAATTGAGTGAGTTTACGTATAAAGAAGGATTGTAGCTTAATTTTTGAGATAATTGGATGAAGGGTGAGCGTTTACTAGTTGAAAAATGGGCCCAACTTAAACCTACTCCTCTTTCCGCAAGTGAGAGGCATTCATCATTCTCGTTAACACCTAAAGCATTCCCGAATCCGATCAAGGGAATCCTTCGTCACGATGTAAGTGGCTTTTATAATTATTTACTTTATAATCATCTTATTGATCAATTCTAAAAAGAATATATACACAAAACTATCAAATATTTCAAAATATTGAATTTTTACATATTTTATGTTTCGTTCATTGTAAATAATCCATTTAGGTTAAAGGTAATCTTTCCAACTAATAGGAAAGAGCTGACTGCTTCCTTTCATTGATATGAGGGCATGTCACGCTTTTAGTTTTAAGTTTTCAGCTGAATATTGATCGCAGCTTCTTTATATCGCACCTTTAGAAAATAAAAAAACGAAATTCGAAATTTTAAATTCTTCCATCTGTCAAGTAGCTCGTCTTGTCTTGTTATTTCCCCTGAAATAATAGGAAATTGAGTGAGTTTACGTATAAAGAAGGATTGTAGCTTAATTTTTGAGATAATTGGATGAAGGGTGAGCGTTTACTAGTTGAAAAATGGGCCCAACTTAAACCTACTCCTCTTTCCGCAAGTGAGAGGCATTCATCATTCTCGTTAACACCTAAAGCATTCCCGAATCCGATCAAGGGAATCCTTCGTCACGATGTAAGTGGCTTTTATAATTATTTACTTTATAATCATCTTATTGATCAATTCTAAAAAGAATATATACACAAAACTATCAAATATTTCAAAATATTGAATTTTTACATATTTTATGTTTCGTTCATTGTAAATAATCCATTTAGGTTAAAGGTAATCTTTCCAACTAATAGGAAAGAGCTGACTGCTTCCTTTCATTGATATGAGGGCATGTCACGCTTTTAGTTTTAAGTTTTCAGCTGAATATTGATCGCAGCTTCTTTATATCGCACCTTTAGAAAATAAAAAAACGAAATTCGAAATTTTAAATTCTTCCATCTGTCAAGTAGCTCGTCTTGTCTTGTTATTTCCCCTGAAATAATAGGAAATTGAGTGAGTTTACGTATAAAGAAGGATTGTAGCTTAATTTTTGAGATAATTGGATGAAGGGTGAGCGTTTACTAGTTGAAAAATGGGCCCAACTTAAACCTACTCCTCTTTCCGCAAGTGAGAGGCATTCATCATTCTCGTTAACACCTAAAGCATTCCCGAATCCGATCAAGGGAATCCTTCGTCACGATGTAAGTGGCTTTTATAATTATTTACTTTATAATCATCTTATTGATCAATTCTATATATATATATATATATATATATATATATATATATATATATATATATATATATATATATATATATATATATATATATATATATATATATATATATATATATATATATATATATATATATATATATATATATATATATATATATATCTATATATATATATATATATATATATATATATATATATATATATATATATATATATATATATATATATATATATATATATTTATATATATATATATATATATATATATATATATATATATATATATATATATATATATATATATATATATATATATATATATATATATATATATATATAAATATAAATATTTGATAAGGTTTGTAAAGAAATCCGTTTATAGGATGATGTTTTTATTTAAAATAAAATTAGTAAAAGCTACTTAAAAAGTAGCGAAGGAAATCCCAGCTTGTATTGGGAAATGTTGAATGTTTGAATGAGTTGTTATGTTTGAATGAGATATACTTACGGATGTGCACGACTTTCGACGGTGCAATGTAAGTTTAAAGGTCCTTTTGCAGTCGACTAACGATCACTATTCATCCATATATCTCATAAATAGGGCTTATCCTTATGCAACACAAAATGCCTTCAATTGAGACGAATTAAGCGAAAAAATAAAAAATTAAACTATTGATCACTTCGGCAAAGCCGTTTTCTAAATGAAAGTGACATTACGAAATAATTCAAATTTCGAATGCTACCAACATTTAAAATATGATACAATTGGCTGAGTTTGTTATCAACGATCCATTAAATCGAAATAAAAATAAAAAAACTGAAAAAAATAAAAAAAAAATATTTATATATATATATATATATATATATATATATATATATATATATATATATATATATATATATATATATATATATATATATATATATATATATATATATATATATATATATATATATATATATATATATATATATATATATATATATATATATATATATATATATATATATATATATATATATATATATATATATATATATATATATATATATATATATATATATATATATATATATATATATATATATATATATATATATATATATATATATATATATATATATATATATATATATATATATATATATATATATATATATATATATATATATATATATATATATACATACATAAACCTATGTATTTTTATATTTTTTATATATACATAGAACTGTGCCAAATCTGTGCAAAGACTCGGAGGGAACAACGGCACCGCCTTCTAATTGAGATGCAGAGGCGCGCGCGTCGCGGCCGATTCGTGGGCCATTTTCTAAGGAGGAGAGCGAGAGAGAATAACAAGTTAGCCAGCGGCACGGCGCGCGACCTTGCGGTGAAAATGGGTCAGTGAAAACAGTCGTTGTGTACACTTTATTTTTCGTACTGTTGCGTCACAAGTCGGCATACGTACGCCTCGCAAATGTCAAACAGCTGCCGCGCGAGGATCTGAACTAGTTACAGAAACTTGACTGACTTACGCGGCCGCGTGGGCACCGCATACTGCAGCCAACAGCACAGCCAAGCACTGCTGAGAAAGATAAGCATCGGCTCATTGCGGGCATTGTCATTTGACGAATTGGGCGATATCGCAGCCACGGTGCGTTTATAATATGGATGGTAACACAATGACATCGAAAAATACCACAGGTCAAAAGCATTCAGAAATCCTACTTATGGCAAGCAAGAGATCCACCAAGTAAAGTAGCATACAAACAAAAAACAAGCAAATATATTAAAAAAGAATAAAAATACGACTATACAGAAAATGCACTATTGTATTTATAAATATTTTAATGACTTTTTTTATATGAAATATTTTTTTGTTTATTTATTTTTGTATGTATATTTCTAGATACAAGTATATTTCCGGATTGTACTCAATGAGACCTTTTATTTGACACTAAATACAATACCTTATGTTAATTTTTGACATTTGGACATATTCAAATTCAAATTTATTATTACAGTTACAGATTAATTAACCCTAACCTAACTTGATATCACGAGACGTCCGCACTAAGCTAGGCTCAGATTCGTATAATTACGTACTGCCTAATGCTAAATAAAAAAATACTTTGAAAAATGCCATGAAAAATAAAATCAAGTAATCAATCATTTAGACAACTACTTACTTAATATTTGGACAGTTAAGGTACACTATGACACTTGGGATGACATAACGATTCTATCAATTCAAGCATTACGAAATTATGGTAGAATAAAGAAAAGGAAAACATACACAGATGAACCCCGAACACATTAACTCTTCCTTTTTTGTCGGGCAGTCATGTAAAAATATATTATATTTAAACAGAATACTCAATGTACCTCAAATAGGTGAAATAAATAGGTAATTAAGTAATGTTATATTTAAAAGCCCTCTCCGGAAGTTGAAATTACAAATTAAAGTATTAAAATTCTATACACGGCTAGGTGGCATAGAGGTTAGGTCGCCTGATCTTACGTGGCAAGGTTCCGGGTTCGATTCCCGGCTGATTCACCATTTTCCTTTGGTGTACAATTAACGGAGTTGCATTTCAATTCTGTCGATCGAATGCAATAACAAGACACTCACTTACCCACATGTTATAAGCACACATACATATGAATACTTCATAGTAGGGCTGGTTGTAAGAGATTGTCGTATAACAATAAAACTACCCATTGTGAAATTTTACAATAAAGAGAAGAAACAAACGAAAGGCCTTGATATAAGAGAATGCCTAGTAAAGTGTAATAAATCAAAGGAATTATTCTAATTACTCCTACAACCTGTAGTTAGTTAGTGGTTAGATAATAAATAAATTATAAAAAATCCTATTCTAAAATGGCGTCCAGTAAAAATAGGTTTTTCTTATTTATATAGTAAACAATACATTACAATGGTTAATACATAGAGTGATATTATGAACCATAACGATTTCGATCTCCAAGAAAAGTAAAAATGAAGGTAAATCGAGATGAAATCTAAATTATAATAAAATAAAGAGTAGCAAAATAATCATCGTTAAAAGGAAAATAAAGATGAATCAAAATATAAATAAAATTCAAATTAGCATAAGATAATAAACATAAACGGTAATCAGAATTAAATTAGAAAGAAATAATGAAACGCTGGTTATATCCAAAAGTTATATTAGCAAGAATTCTTGCGCAAAGTCCTCAAAATTGTAGGTCGCATATGTTTATTTTTGTAGGACTAGTTAGTATTTAAAATTTTGTCAGTTGCTATTTTGTCGTGAAACTGGCGGATATCTCGCAACAGCTTTCCAAATTTCAAAATCAAGAATAACTATTATTGTACATAATTTAGTCTTAAATAGTCATGTATTTTTTGAGATACAGCGAGCACAAACCCATTAATAGATACAAATACACAGACAAACATTTTCCAGAAATCACTTTTTTGGATTTCTAGGATCTCAAAACGTGGATACACCGATGCAAACTAGAATTCAATTTTTTATCGAAAACAACACTTCCTGTTTTCATAATTAGCGTAATACGATGTAGTTTTGTGGAAAATTAAAAATCGTAATTAATATTAAATTATCGGTAATGTATGTAGGTTAGAACAGCAAAAGTTACTACAATATATAGGGTTACTACAATATTAAGGGGTTTTTAGTTTATTTTGTATAAAATGTTAAAAACAAATTAAGGGGAATACAAACCTAAATATCAAATTTCATAATCAGAATCAAATATATAATAGCTATGGTATAACAAAAAACATTTTGCAACTAGTTTGATAAAGGTGTAAAGTTATACGCGACTAAAGTAATATTAATTATATAAAAAAAGTATGCTGTATTTAGAAATATATTTCTGATTATTCAAAAATTATATTTTTTTTTTAATAATCAGAAAATATCAATAAAAGAAGCCAAATGGTTTTAGATGTAATAAAAATTATGATTAAAAAAATGTAATTATATTAGATTTTGATTTTTAAAATACTATATCCCATTGTCAATGTATAAGTCAATAAATTGTCTCTAAAAGAGTTAGAATTAAATCGACATTCATTAGTTTTAATTAAAATTCAATAAACGATAAGAAATCTGCAAAGACGTGATTTTTTTACAGATTTTTTAAAGTGTTCGTCAATTTCTTTATTTCAGATTAACTAATGAATTGGCATTGTATTTCTCATAGAGGTTATTATGATCCTTACATAAAAAAATCCTTTTTGTGCATTTCTACTGAAATTCGTCAGTGGATTTCTCGCTACATATGTATTATATATCGTAATATAAATGTTTAGATATATATTACTATGTGTCTTTGGTAACCTATCCATATATTTGTAATCATTCAATATCACCTTCACAGGAAGTGTATTTTGCTTGTCACTGGGCCTTAATAAAACTTTGAGTTACTGCATTTACCGCGTGTACTTATAGGTATACACATACAGGTATCTAATTAGTACTAATATTGTTTGCATCTATCCAAGCAATTAAATGAATATTTGGAAATAATTATGGCTAAGCACCTAGCACTCACTAATTAATCAATGGATAAGCGAAAAAATCAGATATTATTTTGTGACAGTGCATAGAAGCTAGTCTATCGTTAAAGTTTGGATATTAAAAGTATTGAAGATGATTCGTAATCTTTCAATGCTGTTTAAGAAAGGTAAGTGTCAATTTTAAAAAACATGGCTCAGAATAGAATGAATAAAAGTCAAAGGTTGGAATAACACGACCCTTAAAGCAGGGTTTATTAGTTCAGGAGATACTGGCTGGAACCACGACTTATTATATATACCCTTGTAACATGCATATTTTATTTATAATTTCATCTTCTGACTATTTCAGTTTAATATTTAACTATTTATTGCAATGTTATTTTTCTGTCCATAATTATTACATAACCTCTATCACGTCTTATTGAAATTCCTATTCCTGTTATTTACTTTATAATGTTTTTTTTATAATGGATATTTTTAAATATTACTCGTAGACTGACTTAGACTGAAACAAGCATTGGCATATCAATGACTTAGTTTTTACAGGATTTTATTTAACTTGCAATGTTTGTATGTAAGTAACTCCCTGATAGCACTTATGATAACAAAACTCTTCATTACACATAGTTCTGAAGATGAAGCCGGGAGATTGCCACTGGCACTCCCTGATAGCAAATGGTAGGACAATCGAATTTGGGCTAGTATGTTTTGTTATCATGAGTACTCTCCATTATACATGATAACGAGGGTCTGAAAATGGAGCCGGATGATCGCCACTGGAACTCCCTGATGGAAAGTGATAAGGTAGTCGAGTTTGGGCTCGTTTGTTTGTTTGTCATGAGAACTTTCGAAGATAAGACGAGGGTCTGAAGATGAAGCTGGAAGATTGCCACTGGCACTTCTTGATGGCAAATGTTAGGATAGTCGATTTTGGGCTAGTTAGTTTTGTTATTATGAGTACTTTCCATTACTCATGATAGCGAGAATCTGAAAATGAAGCTGGGAGATTAAATAGAAAATGGTAGGACAGAGGAATTTGGACTAGTATGTTTTGTTATCACGATTACTTTCCATTACACATTTATGACGGGGGTCTGGAGTTTTCAGTTCACGTTTTTTTTAATAAAAGCTTTTTTTAAATGCATTTTTTACTATTTATTTATTAGATTGATTATTAATTATACCTACCTTGTTTATTATTTTTCATTTTATTAAAAATATAATTTTATTTTTAATAAAATGAAAAATAATAAACAAGGTAGGTATAATTAATCATCAATCTAATAAATAAATATTTCAAATTGTCATCAATGAGCATCAATTTTGTGATCATTTACATGTCTCCATATACCCTGTGTCGTTTACTTTTAAATAGGTATTTTTAATATTAGTTAATATGACGTATTATATACACAAGCTATTTCCTTATATGGTACGCTTTCCTTAATACGGGCCTAGACGTAATTATGCGGCGTTGATTTGGAAAAAAATGCTCGGCTGTGGTGCTATTTTGCTACTGTTTACAAAGAAGCCTCAGATAAAGCTAATGTAATAATGTAGTGCAGTTTATGTAGTGTGTTTTCTTTATCTTCTTCTTATATATAAAAATGAATCGCCGTGCGTTAGTCTCGCAGGATCTCGGAAATGACTCGACCGATTTGAATTATTTTTCTGTTATTTTGTTCAGCTTGATTCAGGGGTGGTTTACAAAAAAAATATTTAGGAAAAACTCAAAGAAACAACTGAAAATCGAAAAAATCTAAATTCATGGTCATTTTGGGAACATTGGTCACTTTCTAGATGGTTATCGCGGCGATCGTATTGTTTGACAGCTATAGCGCATCCATAACTGTTATTCATTCCGTACAATGTTTAAAATTTCAAAAAGACGAAAAGTCAAAAAATGCGAATGTCAAAAAAGTCAAAAATGTCAAAAAAGTCGGAAAAGTCGCAAAAGTCCTAAGTAAAAAAAGTCGAAAAAGTCGATAAAGTCGAAAAAGTCGGAAAAGTCGGAAAAGTCAAAAGTCAAAAAGGTCGAAAAAGTCCAAAAAGTAGAAAAAGTCAAAAAAGTCGAACAAGGCGAAAAAGTAAAAAAAAATCAAGTCAAAAAAGTCGAAAAAATAAAAAAATGTCGAAAAAGTTGAAAAGGTCGAAAAAGTTGGAAAAGTCGAAAAAGTCAAAAAAGTCGCAAAAGTAAAAAAAAACTAAAAACTCAAAAAAGTCAAAAAGTCAAAATAGTCGAAAGAGTCGAAAGTCAAAAAGTAAAAAAAAAACGAAAAAGTTTAGAAAGTCTAAAAAGTCGGAAAAGTCGAAAAAGTCGAAAATGTCGGAATAGTAGAAAAGTCGAAAAAGTCGAAAAAGCCGAAAAGTCGAAAAAGTCAAAGAAGTCAAAAAAGTCGAAAAGTCGAAAAAATAGAAAAAGTCGGAAAAGTCGAAAAGTCGAAGTCGAAGTCAAATTCGATTTAGATTTCGATTTTCGAGTTTTAAATGGTGTCGCTAGGTTGGGGGGGGGGGGGTTGTTGTTGTAAGATTAATGATATTAATATTCAGATGAATTACGTTCCTGGCTACTTGACAGGAAAGTATTGGGGTGACACAACATAATCACGAATTTGGACTTAGTTTGGGGATTTCCTCATGGAAGACCTCATGGAAATTTCGATCGATTTGAGTGAGCGTGAAAACAATTCCGTGTCGTTTTACAGTGTCCATTACAATGTCGAGAAGAAGAGATAACATAGGTCGACAAAGTCAGTCAAATGTGCGGCAAGATACTTCAAGTGCAAACCGCACTGATGTGAGATGATTCCATCATCTCGGCCGAAATACAAGATGAAGCTGTTAATCCGAAATTGCTTGCAGTGGTGCCTAAGAATATGATCTATGGACTTTGCGAAGTTTATAACAACATCTCGCCCTGTATGCTCGATAGTAACTGTTCCAGGCGTTACCCGAGAGACCTGATTGCTAACACCATCACAGACAATGACGGATACCCATTGTATCGTCACCGATCAGTTGCGGACAATGGGCGATCTGCAGTTGTGAAGGTCAAAGGGCAAGATGTAAATGTGGTCAATCGTTTGTACCTTATTGTCCAAGGCTTTAAAAGCGCAAATCAATGTGGAATACTGCAACTTCATCAACTCGATAAATTACATATGCAAATACGTAAAAAAAGCGATATGGCTGTTTTCGCTGTGAGGAATTCAAACGAGGTGTATCTCAGTATCAGAAATGTCGCTATGTCAGCAGCAACGAGGCGATTTGGCGCATCTTCTCCTTTGCGACATACGAAAAACAATCTACAGTTGTACACTTGGTAATTCTAGAAAGCGGAATTTAGCGGAATTAACTTGGAATTTCCGTATTTCGCGCATGGACAACTGTATGTCCCATGTTCGCCAAGCCATAGGTCAGAAAGCCATCATTTTTGTTTATTTACGCGCCGGAAAACAAAACGAAAAACATGTTTTACCAGAATGTTTTGTGTTGAATGTGAACTGCATTTATATATTATCATGTAAATTAAATACATTGAATTTATTTCAATCACGAACTTTCATTTAATCACCAAACGAAACTCAAACCGTATGGTTGTTCAACGTGTAAATAGTCGAACAACGGCGGGAACGTAACCGTAAATAAATAATAATAAAATAAATAAATAGATTTTAATATGCGGGTACTTTGCAAAATGAGACAAATCGATGCGCGCAAATCCCTTTTAAACATCAACACGTAATCAGATATATGGCTGTAAAACACCGACTGACCTGTGATGATGATCCTCGCTTCGCTGAAGTCCCAGCACTGCTACGGACCCTCGAGGTTCCTGCTGGTGGATTTTTCACGCAAGTCTTTTCGACAATGCCTCACACAAAACTCACTCGACGCGGATTAGTTCCTTCGCGGAGTTTTAACTATGCTTTTGCGGAGCGGTTCAATAAATAAAGCGGTAAATGAAGCGGTTCAGAGTCGCGAAAGTATGCAAAACTCTGATAAATATATATGTGCAGTCGTCGTGACGGCGCGGCGGATAATTGTAAAACACTAGCGGCGGGTAGGCATTTTTGAGCGATCGCAGTACTGGCGGCGTTGAAGTAGTTGTTCTTCTTCTTCGGAGTCAACATCTGTCAGTGAAATCGAACATCCACATATACTAATTAAATGCTGATGCAAAAGATACTTTGCGCGCAACCACCGTACATGATTCGGCCATATTATAGCTTTCAATTAATTAGATTTGGAAGACTCATTAGGTTTAATAAACGCTTATGAAGAGTTACTATCGAATAAATTTTAGGTGATAAGAAGTTCACCGGGTCATCTAGTATTTTTATATAATTTAGTGTGTTTTTTTTTAAATAAAAAAATAGTAAATAGCTGCAATCTCTATTTAAATACGTATCCACTATCTAGGTCAAAATTAAATAGGAAAAACTAATATTGGAAGCTCGTTGATGATGCATATAATTACACCTCTAAATCAATTGGCACTAAAAGTGTAATCGTATAATCCGTCCATCTGATAGATATAAAACGCTTGATGAACGTTGTTATCTAATCTGACAGGGAAAGAGGCGGTGATAAGAATACATATGATAAGACAAATAACTGTAAAAAGTAGGACCTAGGTATGGCATATTCGATTTTGGAAGAATTGGTTTTGTTAATCGGTGTATCTAGTGAACGTTACTATTGTGCTAGTAAAGACCTAAACAAATTATTGTGTAATGTGTTGATGAATATTTGGGAAAACAAGCATGCAAAACGGTAATTTAGTACTTAGTCAATTAGCGTATTAATATGGAAATTACCGATTCGCATCAGATTACATACCGCTGAATGTTGCTGGGAATAGAATCGGCGGGGAATCGATTAATTTAATGAATAAATTAAATTGAATTATTGATAGTTACCAATTAAAGAAAGAGGAGTTTTTTTCTAATACTACTATTGGTAAACATAACGATTACATAGAACGGTTCCGATTTATTAAGAAATTACCAACTAGAGCTGTCGACTACAACGGGCGAATCCGTCAACTCAGGAAGTTTTAACGATATTGATCGTTCTGTCTCCCGTGAGGTGAGGGGAGAAGACAAACAGTCCACCGTCAAGTTTGAAAATAATCTTTATTGCAGAAAAGGACATTGAAAATGGAACTGAAGAAAATGCTGAGAAAGAACCACTCACTAAGAGTATTACAAAGAATCTACCCAAGATCAAAATTCCGTTGAGTCCTAGTACAGGAAGTTTAACAGCTCTCACTGAAATGTTCATGAAATCTGAAAGGTGGGTACAATTATTAAATTGTAATTGAAAAAGCTGCTCTAATAAAAATCTATTTTTTAGATCTTCCTTTAAAGCACGTCCCAACCTGAGTATGCTAAACATAACAGCAGCCACGCAGCCACATGACCTATCGCCAAGTTCAAGGGCTACATCAAGTCTTCGACCTTCGGATTCTTCTCCATCTACTAGAAGCCCGAGTCCTTCTCCACATATCAATGCAGTGGGACCCAACGTTAAATGGAGACGCAGTGATCGACGACTGAGAAGACTGAATACAGAACTACTGGAGAGTGCAGAAATAGGAAATTTAAAAATTGCGAAAAAGTAAGCAAAAAATATTATAAATTATGCATTACATAAATTTTATAACTATACTAAATTTCAGGTGTTTAGATGACGGAGCTAGGCCAAATGCGACCTGTAGAAAAGAATGCATCACTGCGTGTCATATAGCAGCCCACATGGGACATAGCTCCATACTGCTGGAACTTTTACATCGAGGCGCTGATCCTTACAAAGCTGATGCTAGTGGAAGGACACCTCTACACCTGGCTGCTTGGGCAGGACATGTAGAATGTCTTGCAATATTACTTGGTAATTTTAACGACATATAAACGTTTTCCGGAAAATCCACACTGGGAAAAATATAACGATGTAATAGACAGAAATACGCACGTTTCAACAGGGATTACTTACTATATAACATGGTTACTGTGGTTCATACGTATCAATTAATATGACGTGTAACGGTGTTGGCGTGACGATATTAACCATGCCGCGCGAATGTTGTGAAATCATTCCAGGAATGGAGAATGCTACTAGGTCTGCAAATTCGCTTAAAACTTCGTCACATTAGAGTTTATATGTATACAAATACATTAGTTTTTGTTTCATTCAAAAATACCAAGTAGTTTTTGTTTTGCATACATTTAAAACTCCCGTAAATATCGAATCCGGCGCTCGGGCGGTGGGCTACTGTGTGACGTCATTTTCCAACACTCCGATCGCTCGCGCGCTCTCGTTACTATAGAGTAGGTACTGCCGGTTGACAGCGGTTGCACTGTGTATTTTGCTATGAATTAACGAAATCTACTCGACAATGGATTTCATTTTGTTTTGTATCGTCTGAGCATTATACTGTTACGTTCATAGAGTGTAATCAATTAATTAAGTTCAGTACAATGGACGAAGGATTTGAAAAAGGGCAATTGGAAAATCTACCTAAAATAGATAGATTTATGGTTGCCCATTATTTTTCGAATAATAGTGTTTTTTTGCCGCCGAAATGCGAGGAGTAATAATGCAAAAGTAAGTTAATATACCTGTCGGCCGCGTAACATAGCTATTTTGAAAATCTAATTTAACGAATACCATATAATAACCAATTTCGCAAACGCAGCGCAAGTACCAAATCTTTTAAGCTTTGTGTAATATATAAATAGTGAAATGTTAATACCTACATACCTAATTATTATTTTTAATAAAATTTTACTAAAATAATTTGACTTATTGCGAATACAGTGAAACGGACAGATGTACTAAACGTTTTTTCTCATTTTGACATCCATTGGAACAAGAAAAAACAACTTTCTCGATTCATTGGTGGTTGTGGTTTTACATTTTGGCACAAAACACAATTTTCTATTATTTGGAATAGACATTTCAAAGGATATTTTCGTAATCTTCTAATGAAACCTCGTAAACCGTACGGTGTTGCGAGTGTTGAACTAGGACGTCACACGCAGCGAGCGCCGGCGGAAGAAACTAGCGTTGCTCATCTATATTTAAAATTTCATATCTAGAAAACTAATGGACGTATCGAAATAATTTTTTTACACGATTTTTTTATATTTAGAAGGCAATGCGGAGAGCTAAAAATAAAAAGTAGTGAACATTCTCCATTATACTGCCCAACGCTGTATTGTGGCAATTATACGTACAGAATGGGAATGTGTAGGTGCCGTAAATACGTAACATATGTACATATTTTAATGTACTTACATACTAATGTCTGGATGAATCACCATTATGTGCAGATGTATCCGTAATTACATAGCTCGCAGCAACCTAGAATGGTGTTTCAATATGTTAACATTGCCGTCTCTTTCTGAAACGATGGCGTAATGATAAATTATATCATTACATCGCAACTTCGAGTTCCTGCTCCTAAAATGGCAGCATGTCATTTCATACGTAAGGTCGTAAGTTGTAACATGAATCATGTTGAAGCTACAGTATACCGTTATTTTCGTAATAACCGTAAGGAAGATGTTGATACATATAATCGAGCAATGGAGATTGAACAAAATTCCTTTTAATTCAACAAAATTACGATAGGAACGTCAATATTGCGTATAAAACGGTAATATAATAAGAAATCCAACATTTATCTCAGTGGATATATTTATCAAAATCCTCAACAAATCGTCTCCAATGATATGATGCCATATAAGATTTAGTAATCCATATAGATATCTCAAATAATAGATAAGTTCAAGGCATGGCTGAAGGATGGTAGGTAGGAATAGTAATATATCGGGTTAGTGTCAGGGATGAAAATATAGTTAGTATACTAGAAAGTGTAACCAAGTTCAAACTTCTGGTTATTCGAAAATTTGGTAAATCGGTAAATCTGTATATCTGGTAAATCGTAAGTTGTAACATGAATCACGTTGGAGCTACAGTATACTGTTATTTTCGTATTAACCGTAAGGATGATGTTGATACATATAATCGAGCAATGGAGATTGAACAACGTCTGTAGCCGCATTGAAATACTGGTTCTTGTAAGATCACCGAAGTTAAGCGGCGTCGGGCGTGGCCAGTACTTCAATGGGGGATCGCCTGAGTACTGCCATGTGATTTTATAAAAGGCGGCCGCCTGAAAGATAATTGTCACTAGACATCAATATGTGGGCCGTTACCGTAACGGGTATAAAGTAAAGAAAAAAAGACTTAACCGCCCCTATTCCGTTTCAGGCAAGCCTAATCTTAGTTGGATGTAAAAATATATAAGAAATTAAACACCATTCTTATTCTTTCGGTATTGTTCTTATTCTTATTCTTTGGTGATTATCAAATTAAGGAACAGGTATGAGTTTATATAAATCCCGGTTTTGTCTATGGTTGTTCATAATCGGTGTTGAATTTGACAGTTGGGGGTTGTCAGCTTGCCATCGGCTTCGCCGTTGTCGTTTGGAATTTCATTGTGATTTTCTTTATTTTAATATAAATAGCAGAAAAGTGCAATTTATATTAAAAAACGGGAGGGGGGTTGGGGGATAAGGTGGGGGAGTTAAGGGGTTTGGCGCAGCAAGGGCTGGGGGATGGGGATGTCTGCTTGCCGGGAAAGTATTGGGGTGATTTTTTTACATTCCGCTCTAACTCTTTGCTCTGTCTCATCTCGCGGGAGCTAGGGGGCCAGGGGGTTCAGGGTTGGTCACACTCACGGGTCAACACCCATCCGGCGGCCTCCACGCATGAAGTGCGAGCCTGGGTAGGACTCTGGCCTTAGGGCTAGTTTCCCCTAGGAATCAGCCTTCTGGCGCTCCTAGACGGTCTGCGGCTTAAGCCAATCGATTGTGCACTCTGACTAACAGTCGGGGGAGTCTGGAAGCAGTACTGTTTCCTATAGAGCGGGGGTGGTTGCGGACCTCACGGCGACTGCTCTTGAAACGACCATCGGCTACCCGATCCTTTGTGAACATCCGGGCAAAAGATGACGTAGTCCGCGATAGATTCGGTATAAACCGTTTCACCGCTTCGTAAGGGAGAGGACCGCACAAGCGACCTCGAACTCGTAACCAATCGAGCGACTGGAGTAATCTGGTCGCAATTGGAAGTAAGGGCGTGAGTGTAAGCCCGCTGCGTAATACTCCTGTCTATCTCGCGGTTAAGGCGTTGGCCTTTTACGGGCATGTAGCGGAGCTTGACGGTGGACTGTTTTGTCCAAGTCTTCTGCGCTCACTCCAGGGAGATAGAACGACTAATCGTTAAAACTTCCTGTGACGGGTTCGCCCGTTGTAGTTGGCAACTCTAGTTGTCTCATTCGCATGAACTATCACCATCGATGATTTATATTAAAATCCGTTGAAAATAATAATAATAATAAAACATCATATTAAATCAATTTATTTAAAAATATATTCTTTGCTACAGATGTCCCAGAAGACATATTCCTAGGATCCACCGAAAACTGCAATGAAGAAAACGTCACTGAAGATATTGTGGAATATTTCAAAAGAAGCGAGGAATTAAGAAATAGCAGCAATCAGAATATCGATGTCAAATGCATCGCTAATGAACTCAAACCGATGGTACCAAAGAATTGCAGAGATTCATTTGAGCATGAGTGTATGGGGTTGAAGGATTTGGTAAGTCAATAAACTGACAATCCTAAAGTAGGTAGGATTTAACATGATTGATTCATCGTCATGTGCTTTTTTGGTTCAACACATGATCTTGCTAGTCTTGTCATTAAATATCAAAATAAGCCTTTTGCGAAACATTCATTTGAGAATATTTATTTATTTATTTCCCACAACATAATTAACCTTACAGATGATTCCAAATCGGTAATTATTTTTCTAGATTATAACTATTATTCTACTATAGACTATTATTATATTTCTACTGTTAATAATATTATTATTACTCTACTCCATTACTATTACTATCATTATTATTCTAATATATAGATTATTATTCTAGACTATACCAAACGAGACAGAGGAATCCGTTAGAGCGTAATATTAAACGATTATACTTACATATATCTAATGTTTATCTAACCTTTCTTATTATACTAGTTACTACTTTTAACTATTTTAATACTACATACTACATATTTATCTAATTACTTGATTGCTAAGAAATGCCATTACCGTACTTTGCAGTTGTGCTAAGTTCACCGTCCAAATATCCAATTCTGGCTCAGTCGAACGTGGTGCATTTAGGGTACGAAACGTCCGCACCGTGAAGCAGTGTTGAACGATGTTAGTTCTAGCTCGCGGTAACGCGAACAATACGCGAGTCCTAGCACGGTAGTAATTGGCGGGTACAAACAGACCGATTCTTCTAAGGATGGTCGGATTATCAACGAACCCCCTAAGTAGTTTATATATGTGGCAGATTGACCGCCAATCTCTTCTTTGCCGGTTTGTTGAAAAGTGTTTAATTTAACGAGCGGTGATAGTGAGAATGCAACGCATCAAACACTTTCGATTCAATCGTTTATGCAAATATACTGACCGGTGAAAACTCATTGTGATTTCGGCCCAACAAGGCATCTGTATATAAAATTTCTTAGCGTAGGTCACCGTAACGTAGCGTAGCGTAGGTCAGTTTAGGTCATTTGATAGCGTAGGTCAGTGTAGTCAATTAGTCCAGTATTTCGAGGCTGAAATATGACTAGTGCGCCCCCTGGTAGACCACAATCTCTTGTCATGACAAAACGATAACTGCATGCCAAATTTCAGCTCAATCGGATTAAGCGGTTGGGTGCTATCGTGAGGAAAATCACACAGGCCCACAGACGCATATGCACACTAACACACAGACAGACTTCTGGCGAACCTGGAAATAGTCTTAATCGTGTCAGGGGGCCGAAAATGGATATCTCCATCTCTACATCGAAAAAAAAATTTGCTCACAACACCTTCCGGTGAACGTAGAAACATGTACAACATCCTCAACAATCTTACCGCTCCCTCCTACCTAACCGAAAAAATCAATCACTTAGGAAGTCATGGTCTTCCACTTCGTTCCAGTCAGGATAGTAAAATTGTGATTCCTACTCATAATTCTGTTTTAAAAATATTCCTTCACCGTTCATGCAGCTAGACTATGGAACCAGCTCCCGTCAAATATCATAAACGCACCAACGGTTTCTACTTTTCAAGTGTCTCTGAATAATAATTTTATATCCCTACATTCCTGGTAATCCTACGTCTTATCCTATCCTCTCCTTGCGAATCTTCTCTAAACCCTAATAATTTTTTTTAAATAACTGCATTTTTGTTATTTTGTTATTTTTTGTTGTAATAATGTAATCGTAATAATAAAAGTAAGTTTATTTTGTTTATTTTACTCTACTGGCACTTAAATTGTTAACTTCCATAAAGGTTGGCTGTAAGATTTTGTACTTTAGGCAATAAGCGCCTGTTGTATGTTTTTTTAATGTGTAATAAAGAATTTCTATCTAACTTTCTCTCACCGGATATAACTTTGCCGGACCACCGGTTGGTGGTCCGGCAAAGTTATATCAAGTTATTCATTGAAAGTTGAAGTAGCTGACCTAGTGGTATGACTTTCAGGAGAAGTTTCTGATGTTTAAATTAAAAAATCATTTCAGATGCCAACCATTCCAGGTGGGTTCACAGCTCTTCATGCCGCCTGTGCAATGGCTCAATATGATTGTTTACAAATTTTGATGGCGGCTGGTGCAAAATTAGACACCACCGATGATCGTGGACGTATGCCTTTAGATGCTGTTGGTGATGCTTTGATAATTGAAGAAACTGAAGATGACAAGGCTAACGATCACGCTGATAAGTAAGTATGTTTAGATACAATAGTCGAACTATTGAGGACTGCTGGCCATTGATTTTTTCAAGACTTGATGAAAATAATTGATCCATCAGAGAAAAATCTTTTGCAAGCAACCAATGAAAGTACTTTTCGGTTAACAGGATAGAGGACGCCTGGAACAGATTACCAGAACGAGTTGCTAAAGCAATAAATATCAACCAGTTCAAAAATCATCTTGACACCTTCATAACTACAGGGTCACGGATATAGGCGCATAAGTCGTAGCTGCCTGACTATACTTCTAATAATAATGTTGTCATGAAATGAGGCGGTTTATTACTATGTTTAGGCCTATGAGCGAAGTGGTATATTTCCACTTACAAGTCATTGCCGTTTTTTTAAGAATAGAACGATGTTAACAGCAACTCTTATATGGGATCGATCAGTTATTTAATCAAATCATTTATTTTCCAGCTTCCTCTCGGTGGTCAAAACTCTTCTCGAAATACGTGCACCTAACACCAAGATGACATTCACAAAACAGAATGAAAATGAAAAACAATCTGTAATAAAATGTAATACTCCTCTGCACGTTGCCGTGGAATTAGAGAGTATGCCAGCGTTGTTGCAGCTCTTAGAAGCTGGTGCTTATCCAGGATGTTTGAACGATGCTGGAGAAACTCCGATACACGTGTCCGTCTTGAAGAAACTGACCGAACCGCTGAAGTGTCTGTCGAATATGTGGTTGGATGAAGATATTCAGCTCACGCCTTATATCGATTTGAAGGACTCGAGTGGGTTTACACCGCTACAGGTTGCTGTTAAGGAACGGTGGGTCCCTGGGGTGTGCATTTTATTAGAAGCCGGTGCTAACGTGGATGTAGTATCTGATAACGGAGATACCGCGCTACATTTTGCTGCAGAATCTGGCAGTTTGGAGCTCCTGGATGAGATTTTGAGTGTCGTTAAAAAAGGAGAAATGATCGATAGTGCGAATAAGGCTGGAGAATCGGCGTTATTTAAGGCGGTAATCACAAATCATTTAGATTGCGTTCGCAGCTTGATTTTGGAAGGTGCGTCGATCTATGTTAAACTTCCTGATGATGTGAGTATGATTCACAAAGCGGCTGAATATGGCTTCGTTGATGTTTTAAATGAATTACTCAAAATTGATTCAGAATCAAATAAACCGACTATTAACGATATTGATAAGCGAGATGCTTTTGGGATGAACGCGTTACATTTTGCGACTTTTAACAATCACGCCGATTGTGTCGAAGTTATATTGAAACATGGTGCTGATATTAGAGCTAGAACGTCGAGTCTCCCGCATTATCAATCTACTGCACTACATATAGCGGTTACAGAAGGACACTCCAAACCAGTAGATGTAATTTTGAATCAGGATCGATTAACAACCGAAGAAGTCGATCTGCATGGATGGCTGCCAATTCACTCTGCTTGCCACCATGGCCGGCGAGACTGCATATTATCACTGGTCAACGCAGGCGCAGATCTTTCCGTAGCAACATACGATCCAAAAAGGATAAAACGTTCAGCGATCGACATGCTCATCCACAACGTATCAAATCCTAAAGACTTCCTAGAAGAAGTTTTCGATTCCTTCATCACATTAAAAGGAGGTTCTTTCTCCGACTCAAGTTGCGAAGTAAAAGTGGACTATTCAGTACTGATGCCCAACAAAGATTGCGTCGAACAAATGAGAGTAATCGTTTGCCTTCTAGACACTGGAAATCGATTTGAACAGAAGAAGCTTCTGCTGCATCCGTTAATCGAAAGCTTCTTGTATTTGAAATGGCGAGCCTTAAGCCCTTTCTTTTATGGAATACTAGTTTTTTATGGCTTGTTCGTTATTGCTTTGACCACTTTGGTTTTCTCTTCTTACTACTCAAACGACACTAAGTTAACCCCTCCTGGGAATGGATTTATCATCACATGGAAATATATCCTCTTTGTGTCTATATCCTGCATATTAATTCAGGTGAGTTTTAATATACCCATAATTATATCATATTATGATTGTTTATTATCAGGTAATTTAGAAAATTTCTAGAGTCTATTGAATAACCTGACATCATTGATTATATAGCGTATTGTATTGATCAACGTCGTACTACAATTTGACAACCAGAATTTACTACAAAACGCAACGTTTAGATGGCACTCAGCTAAAAAAATGTGTAATCTATTATTATTATATTCAATATGGCGACTTTCTTGGAATAACACTATAGTGGCGCATTGTAGATGGCGCTGGACTATACGGTATAGAATAATATTATATTAATTATTCTCTTTTTATTTGAATAATATTTACATAAAGATGTTCATTTTAAATTTGGTATACAGTTTTCGATACCTAGTAATTATGCTCTTTAATGTTTAGATTGACTAATAGATTACATTCTATCTCCGTATTAATTATAATGTTAATATTTATAGTTATATAATCAATGCGATAGATGTCACTAATAATTGAATGTTATTATTGTTATCGTTGGCTACATTGTTTATAAAAACCTAAATTATTAGGTTTTTATAAACAATCGGTCATTTATCAAAAAACCAATCATGTATCAATGATATTATAGATGGACAAAAATAAATTGATATTAGTTTGGCCATCAATGCTACAGCGCCACCTGCATTTCGCCATATCGAAAGGGTTGCCGAAATGTTCTTTTGAGTTGCGCAATATAATACCATATATAATCAATGCTAACATTGACAAAAGTCAACTGTTTCCAAGTTCTACCAATTAGATACGTATTATAAAAGGTTTTAAAACGAATTTACCGCGTGAGTTTTGTAGCACAGAAAGTTGTAGTTGTAGAGATGTTTCCTTTGTAAATCGTTAAAAAATCGTTTTTAAACCTTTTATAGTGTCAAACAACCGCGATAGTCTTGGATTTTATATACAGTCTTGGATTTTATAGACACATAGGATAGAATACAATAAAATAACGTTATGTGCTATAAAAACATTACTAAATGAATATTACACTGGTTTTATAAAAAAAGACAATTTATGCACAAATGGCGGACTTATTGCTATAGGACTTTTATTATATAATTTCAGGAAATATTCTACATGAAAAAGAACATTATTCAGTACTTTGCCACACTGGAAACGTGGGTTAAGCTCGGCTCCTTCATGACGTCTATAGCCTTTGCCGTCATCCAACATGACGTTGACAATGAGTGGCCGAGGCACATCACCACAATCGCCATACTTCTAGCCTGGACAGAGATGATGTTTCTCCTTTCGCGTTTCCCCAACTGGGGCTACTATGTACTAATGTTTTCTAAGGTGGCTCTCAATGTGATGAAAGTGCTCCTCACATTTGCCTTCCTACTGATCGGCTTCTCCATCGCCTTCATGCTGCAGTTTCATTCCCATCCGCCATTTGATACACCCTGGGCTGCCTTGATCAAGACGCTAGTGATGATGACGTCAGAGTTTGACTACATGTCTCTATTCGAAGATACTACAGAAGCTGATTCGATGCTAGTGGGACGAATCATGTTTGTAGTCTTCTTAGTACTAGCTTCAATTGTGCTGATGAATTTGCTGGTCGGTCTAGCTGTAAGCGACATCAACGATTTAGAGATACAAGGAAAAATACAGCGATTAGCTAAGCAAGTAGATTTCTTAGGAACTTTAGATTCTTTCGTCTACAACGAGCCCGTCATTCGATGGATGCCGAAAAAGTTCGTTAATAGAATACGCGCAGGAAGAAATGTTGACAGCTACTTTATGATATACCCTGGAAGACCAAGATGGCGCACTCACAAGCTCTTACCAACCATCTTAAAGAATGCGATTCTTGCAAAGGCATCACACCAGAAACAGAAAGCCGATGAAACGGAAGCTTTAAAAACGCTGGCATCTCAAGTCAGTGATATACATTCACATATAGCATCAAAAAGAAAGAAATCAGTCAACGAAGACAAATCTAAAAGTAAAATACCTAAAATTGAAGCAGGCGACGAAGATGAAGATAGACCAAGAAAGAAGCAACTTAGACACCAAGAAATTGTGGAAATGATCAGTGACGTCAGAGAAGAAGTGATAGAAGTAAAGGAAACTCTCAATAAAAATATCACTGAAGAGATAGAGAAAAGATTGGATCGAATGTACACTGAAATTGATTATTTAGCCAGGATGATGAAGGTGATGATGGAACGAATGGAAGTTACTATACCGGTGGATACGACGTGACGAGGAATCTTAGAACATGTATTAGCGCTGCTAATAAAGTAATGTAAAACAAAGCGTGTTTTAATTGTTAGGTTGCCAGACTTCGTCTCGCGTTACTTCGCAATGGTTAGCGAAAGTTAGCGCAGTGCATCCCTTCCTGCTCTTCAGTCTGGCTAGCTCGCCAAGTGGAACAGGTGTAAAAACGTATGTCGTTTTTTTTTTGTTTCAAAAGTCACCAAACAAATATTTTCTCGGTATTTAAAAACAAAAAAAGATATTGCTTAAAAGTACGAATTATGTAAGGACGACATTTTATGAAAGTACAATATTTTCGAACCTCCGCCAGGGCTTGCCCCGACTTACCATACTAATTCCGTACCTGACTTGCCCGGACTTATATACTCATTCCACACCTCCGCCCGGACTGGCCTCGTCATAGCCTACTCGTTCCGCGGCTGACTTGCCCGGATACCCTACTCATTCCGCACCTCCGCTCCAACTGGACTCGCCTTACCCTACTCATTTTGCACCTGACGTCCGGATTTAGCGTAATCATTCCCTCCGCCCAGACGTGTTCCGTCTTACCTTACTCATCCCTCACCTGATTTGCCCAGATTTACCTTACTCATTTCGCACCTTCTACCTGTCTTTTTCCGTCTTACCCTACTCATTCAGCATCTTAGCCCGGACTGGCTACGTCTTAACCTACTCATTCCGCATTTGACTAGACCGGATTTACTCTACTCATTCCGTACCTCCTCCCGGACTTGTTCCGTCTTACCTTACTCATTTCACACCTCCACACGGACTTGCCACAACTTATCTACTGATTTCATACCTGAGTTGCCCGGACTTACACTACTAATTTTGCACCTGCCCCTCCCTTTCCCAAACCGTACGGCTAAAAACGTGATTTCAATGAAGTTGCTTTGTATTGCAGCTTCAATTTCCTCCATACATAGGTACGAACAGTACTCCATAGGTACGGAAGATTTGGTTGATTGGAAGATATTGTTAAATAGCAATAAGTCCGTTATTGTACCTTATTTTTATTATGCAATTAAGAGATTTTTATTAATTCCTTTATTCAATGGTAAATATAAAATCAGCTCCTCCCATTAACGAATAAACGACATCGACGAAAGAATGTAGAAAATCGTGCTGGTTGTTGATATATTGTGCGCACACACAGGCATACAAAACGTTTTATCTGCCATCTACTAGGGCTTCGCAAAACATTGCTATAGCAACTAGAGTAAGGACATTTAGAATAAATTAAAAGCATATATTTTTTTATTTTTTTTTTAAACAAGTTTTACTTTCTATCAAGGAGTTCCAGTGGCAATCTCCCAGCTCCATTTTCAGACCCTCGTTATCATGTTTAATGGAAAGTACTTATGACAACAAAACAAATGAGCCCAAATGACTATCTCAGCACTTTCATTCCATCATAGAGTTCTAGCTGCAATCTTCCGGCTCTATCTTCAGACTCTCGTCATCATGTGTATCGGAAAGTACTCAAGACAACAAAACAAACGAGCCCAAACTCGACTATTTTAGCACTTTCCATCATGGAGTTCCAGTGGCAATCTTCCGGCTACATCCTCAGACCGTCGTCAAAATGTGTAATGCAAAGTACTCATGGTAATAAAAAATACTAGCCCAAATTCGACTTTCCTGTCATTTGCCACCAGTCTCTGCATCCCGGCTCCATCATCAAATCAGCTCGATAGTAACATAGTATTGCATCGTCACCGGACTTACATAAGTATACTATATTTCAGTTCAATGAGAAACCAGTAAGTGGTTGAAAAATGGTTTGCAAATGTTGAAACGGACAACTTATATACGAAAATTGTATGCTTGAAACAAGTACATAAATGTATTAATAAGAATAAAATACACGACTGCCGTTGCAGAAACTGGATTATTTTTATAATTATACTTTATAATTATTTTTATTACATATCCAAATAGATAAATGTATATTTCCGAAATGTACTTAATCAAAACATTCATTTAACATTAAACACGATATTTATTGTTAATTTATGAACATTTCGACATTTAGACATTTAGTCAAATACTTACTGATATTTGTACAGTTAAGATACTCTATAGCACTCGGGATGACATAACGATTTTAACAATACCAGACACTTCTAAATTGGTTAAAGAGTTTAGAAGTTATGGTGGAAAAAAGAAACGGAAAACGTACATAGTTGAACCCTGAACACATTGCATTATATTGCATTATAAAAATTGCATTATAAAAACATGATGTATTTATGACACGTCATATATATATATTCGTTTGAAGAACGATATTAGAAAATCAGTGATTTGACAATCATACTCTGATAAAAATTTCATGAACGATGTTATCTAAGCCGATGTGAAAAAAACCGGTGATAAGGAATGGAAATAACATTACAAATATCTACGGAAAATCTAACAATACATTTGTAATAGATTTAGAATGTGTCGTTTTGGTTAGCTCATTTGTTATCGTTGTGTAAATTGTCAGTACGTCGCTACTAGGTAATCACCAGAATATTTTGTAAGGTTGAGTAGAAAATTGTAAAAGAAACTAATGAATCATGGAAAACGGTGAGTACATTAGAGATATTGCAAAGGTGAAGTGATTTTACAATAACTTGACAAATTCTAGTAACAATTACATTACATACAAACTAGAAAGAAAAATGAAAAGAAATAACAATAGAACGAAAAAAATATATAAACTCAAATCAGGGATAATAAACGCTAACTAAGCAATAGGCAAATTTATAAAAAAAAAAGGATTAATTTTCTACCACAAGTCGCCAGCGTTCCCCAAGGTAGTATCGTATTCCCATTTCTTTTCTCTCTATGTATTAACTCAATACCTAACGTCATTAATGCAAAACATCATCTCTATGCCGATGATGTCTAAATCTATTCCCACTTCCGCCCAGAAGACATTGACGCGGCCATAGCTTCTATTAACGCTGATCTTGCTATGATGTCCGACTGGTCGAAATCCCATGGCGTGCTTCTAAATCCATCCAAGACTCAAGCTGTCATTTTGTGTGATGAGGCATGAGATTCACTAAAACATCTACAATATAAACCCATCTACAATCATATATTTGTATTATATCATTCACACGTGTATCATACAATCACACATTTGCAATCATATATTTCGATTGCAAATGTGCAATCGAAATATGCAATTTTCTACAACAGTTTATATTTCTGTATTTCGTAGTTTATTATTTCTTTTCTTTTGTTCAATATTAGGAGTGGTAGTAGGAAAAGTAATTAAATAAATGCCATGGACTTTTGGATACATCTTGTTTGGTTTTCAAACTTTACTTGTTACCGGTTTCAATGTTAAACTCATATCAACTATCATAATTCACCGTGCACACATTATTTCTTAGTAGTTTCTAGTCACTGTAACTCAGGTTCATAAAAGAAAAAATAAAAAGTTAATTTTAGACACCTGCCATTTTTCATTTCATATCGATGTCACAACTCCTTTCAGTATTATTCTCTATCAGCTATAGTTTAGAATTTTCTATAGTAGTCCATATATAAAACTCAGCCTGTGAAATAAAAGACCACCCATGTGATAAAAAGTGACGTAGCCTTAATATTCTGAGGGTGGGTGAGGCAAGATGTCTAGCCAATCTCACCCGATGGAGTTACATAGAGAATCCAATATGCAACTGTGGAATGCTGCAGGATGAATACCACCTTCTATCCTGCCCGCAGTTGCCAAACCCCATCACAGACCCCCATCATTGGACCTATAAGAGGCGAACGACAAGAGGCCAGACCAAGAAACCTTAACCAACGACTCTGTATACTATTTATTTATTTATTTTTATTTTATTAATTTACAATAACTTCATATAATATGTCATATAAACACCATTTACATAATATGGTTGAGTTGGGAGAGATTGAGCACATCCTATGGTGAAAATGTTTATCCGCATTCCTAACTAGGTCAGAGACCCGTATCTAGGGATGCTGATTTTTGTTTAGTTGTATCGACGAGCTGACTCTTTTGATATTCTGAACTTAAGTTGTATTGCATGATACATAAGAATATATACATATATACATACGCATACATACACACATACATAAATATATATATATACATACCTACACATATATATACATAGCAAATAATACACGAGATTTGATATTAGTTAGTAATATATAATTTAATAAAACAACTTAAATTACTAGCGAGGGCAATTGAGACTCCGCATACATTGGACCCCTTTCAAGCAGGTACTTCTTTATAAGTATTTTGAATGAATTTAAGTTGTTTTCATTCTTATAACTCTCATTTAAATTATTATAAAATCTCGGCGCAAGGAAGTAAAAATGCCTTTGGGCAAATGAGGACTTTACAATCGGAATATTATAATTCGACCCAGTAGCTTGCCTTGTGTTTTTAGTTTGTTGGCTTCTTGTCTGTTATATAACTATAGTTACCTTAATATTGTAATATTGCGCTTAAACCTTTATTTGTAGGTAGAGATATCGAAAATGGACTTGAGAAAGAACCGCTCACTAAAAGGTTTAAGAGTTTACCCAAGATTAAGATTCCGAGTACAGGAAGCTTGACAGGACTAAATGAAATGTTTATCAAATCGGAGAGGTAGGAAATATTACAATCGATTAATAATTCTTGAATTGATTGATTTATTAATGTTTTTTATTATATTTATTTCAAGAAATTTATTCAACTCGCCTCCAGATATGAGTCTAATAAATAAACCAGCCGCCAAGCAGCTGAATAATATACCACCTTGGTCAAGGCCCGGATCCAGCATTCCAGCTTCTGATTCTACTCCATCTACCAGGAGCCCGAGTCCTTCACATTTAGAAATAATAGGCCCAATGAGTAACAGGAGACGCGGTGATCGACGCCTGAGAAGACTGAACACAGAACTTCTGGAAAGTGCCGGAACAGGAAATTTGATCATAGCTAAAAAGCACGTATTTATTGGTATTTTATTTTATGGATTTGCTATTTTTTTAAGATTTTTATTGTTTTGTAAGTTTTTTATAGATTTGCTATATAATTTGCTGTTTTATATTATAGAATCATTATTGATGGTATTTAAATAAATTTCAGGTGTTTAGACGACGGAGCGAGATCAAACGCGACATGTAGAAAGGAATGCATAACTGCATGTCATATAGCAGCCCATATGGGACATGGCTCCATACTTCTGGAGCTGATGCACCGAGGAGCTGATCCTTACAAAGCTGATTCTAGTGGCAGGACACCACTTCACATGGCTGCTTGGGCAGGACATGTCGAATGTCTTGCAATATTACTCGGTAGATATATGACCTACTGGTTGGAAGGACCCATTGTAGTAATAACTAATTTATACATATTTGACAGATGTTCCAGAAGATATTTTCAAGGGTTCGAGTAAAAATTGCAATGA
This sequence comes from Micropterix aruncella, assembly GCA_944548615.1. Classification (NCBI taxonomy): domain Eukaryota; kingdom Metazoa; phylum Arthropoda; class Insecta; order Lepidoptera; family Micropterigidae; genus Micropterix; species Micropterix aruncella. The sequence continues at coordinate 26,614,024 of OX155962.1, forward strand.
AGAACACGCAACCAAAAACATCTTAGAATATATTAAAAGAAGCAAGGAATTCAAAGCTGAAAGAACCTACAATATTGACTTTAAATGTTTTGCAAATGATGTTAAGCCAGTGGTGCCCAAGAACTGTAGAGATTCTTTTAAACATGATTGCGCGGCTCTGAATAATTCGGTAAGTTGAATCACTTTATTGCATTTTAGCTTACTTGGATAATTCCTGTAATGTAGCTCTTATCAATTTTAGATAGTAGTGAGTAATATTCAATTTTACAATCATTCAGCCCAATTTAGGATCCTTATCACCTTGCGATTCATCAAGGTTATCAGCTGGCCTAACCCCAAACTAAGCTGTTATATATATATATATATATATATATATATATATATATATATATATATATATATATATATATATATATATATATATATATATATATATATATATATATATATATATATATATATATATATATATATATATATAACCACAATGATGTTTAAGATATATTTTTTTATACTTTAGTGATGGTTTTCATTCTTTTCGTAAAAAGGCCAAACTAAAAATTCCTAGACTGGCCTTTAAAGAATTCGATGGAGAAACAAGAATTAATTTTCAAAACTCAACTGTATATTTGTCAAAGGCACTGATTTGTATTAAACAAAGTATAATAGAGATCAGTGGTCGAATGCCATATAAATTTCAAAGCTGTCGTTTGTATTTTATTTCTGGCGGCAATTTAAAAAATGTGTGCGCATAAAAGTGCATTTACATATCAAGAGATCATTTTCGTTCAATTATTATTCAAGACTTTCGTTGCAGTCTATACCAGAGACAAAGTCATGAAAGACTCTTTTTTACCCACACGGTCAGTGCCTTTTCGTGGAACCCACCATGTCGCCGGCACCATGCCTAGTGGCAGCACCTTCTAGGTTAAGTTAGAAAAATACCTTATCTTTTGGACTTATACATTCGAAGATATGGAGCAGAAAATAAGTGCATATATTTAGCAGAATTTGGACAATACTGCTAAATTCATATGGACAACAGAAGCATTTATACAGCTTGCACATTTATTTCGAAGTTGCAAAAAAAAAAATACATGACATTTCGGACGTATGAATTGATTAAGATAAAAATAAAACATGTACATTCAGGAAACAACGATGCGACAAATGCCTCTAAGGTTATCAGATCTTAAGAAACAATAAAGTAAACTTGAAATTAATAAGACGTAAGAAATAAAGAAGAAAGAAAGAAATATACCTTTATTGTACTAAAAAACTTACATCGGTAAAGAAAACCTAAATTCTATTTTTACTTAGTACAAAAAGCGGGCTTATCGTTTTGCGATTTCTTACAGCCAGCAGTTGTAATATTTATTTAAATAAAAGAAATAATTAAGCAGCTCACATAAATAAACAAATACACATGTATACATATACATAATTACAAATGCATACATATATAATATAATATATATGTATATATATATATATATATATATATATATATATATATATATATATATATATATATATATATATATATATATATATATATATATATATATATATATATATATATATATATATATATATATATATATATATATATATATATATATATATATATATATATATATATATATATATATATATATATATATATATATATATATTTATATATAGATATATAGAAACTACAGATCCATTATTGAATGTGCGGATATAACCCTTCATAAGAACTACGCCAACCATCGTATCTTAATCCACTTGGATAGCAAGGCAGTTCTTATGGCACTAGCCTCGAATACCATTAAATCAAAGCTGGTGGAAAATCACTACTGAATTCCCTGGGCGAAAAGAATAGCGTAATTCTAAGATGGGTTCCCGGCCATGCAGGAATCGAGAGAAATGAAAAAGCCGACGAACTTGCTAAGACGGAAGCAAAGGGAACGTTATACGGCCCTGAACCTTACTGTGGCGTACCAAAAAGCCTTGCAAACCTAATTATTAAAAAATATATTAAGAACAATCCGTCAAATACTGGAAAAACACGCCAGGTTTGAATCAAAAGCGCTAATTAAGGCTTACGACCATAAGACTGCCTGTGAGGCTTTATCGCTAAATAGGAACAATCTACACATACTGGTGAGGGCGCTCACGGGGCATTGTGGCCTGAACAAACACATGTACAACCTCAAGCTCCGGGACACGAAATTGTGCAGGTTCTGCCAGGGGGCATAGGAAACTCCCCTGCACCTCATGTGTGAGTGTGGCCCGCTGATGCGCGTAAAAGATACGCCCACTTGGGTGGTCATTGGCCCGTATTCCGTTTCTCGCAGGCTTAAACTAAGTTGGTGCTAGAAATTAGGAATTAGGCAAAAGCCTGTTGAGGTTCTAAATGACACGAGGCTTAGCGCAGAACTATAGTAGGTAACGATCACAATATATCAGCAATGGTCGCAGTGTTACAAGGCTCATAAAGACCTTAAAAAAGCCCCACACAACAAATTAAAAAAAATAGAAACTACAGATAAATAATAATACCTACTTATATAAAATGATAAATTTACACAGCAAAGTACTTATTGGACTATCCAATCAACAACGAAAAAGGAAAGGGAAAGGGGTAGATAAGGGTGATGCTTATGTAGTTAATATTTTGTGAGGAAAAATGCTCTTTCAATAACATCTTGAAGCAGGGCGACGAAGTTGTATGACGGATAACATGCAAAAGCTGTTAAGACGTCTCAGGTTACTCTGAATAAATCCACGAAGACTGAACCGAAATCATTACTTATTCAATCCCTTCATACTACCATATCTCTCCTTACTATCATCTCTTTCAGATGCCGAATATACCTGATGGTTTTACAGCCCTCCACGCTGCATGCGCAATGGCCCAATACGAGTGTGTACAAATCCTAATGGCAACTGGTGCAAAATTAGACTATACTGATTTACGCGAAAGAACGCCATTGGATGTTGTCGGTCTTGCTCTATCAAGTGAAGAATCTGAAGACGATAATAATATGGCTAAAGATAGTTCTGATAAGTAAGTATGATGCTGTATGACGAAGCGAAGACTGAAGATTCTTCTTATTTTTTCAATTCTGAAAAATTAAAAGGTGGACCATTTGAATTGATTGGTCCAAGCCCTGTCAATCAAAATTAAAAACATACTCGATAGGCACCCAAAACCGTTAATATTATTTATGACTAGCTTTACAAAACTCCTTTGTCAAAAATGGCAACTTTATTTATTTATTTATTTATTTATTTTTAGGAAAACCAACAGCTAATTAAAATTTAACTTTACAAACACTGCTAGCTTATAAAATGGCAATTTAAATGGCAACTTTACAAAAGGGCTAAAAAACTGTTCTTAGATGTAAACATTTGTTTAGAATAATTTTTATGTCACATAAAAAAATATACTTATATGCTAAAAGTGCCAACGCTACTCACTATCTAATAACGAATGATTTCCAACATATGTCAATAGAGATATTTATAAAGATCTACAAAGCCGAGGCCGATACTTGAGTATGGTTATCAGCTCTCTAACCCCCATGTGTGCAAAGATGTAGATGTCCTTAAAAAGGTGCAGCGAAGGACAACCAAAATGCCATTTGGTCTGAGGAATAGAAATTATGAAGATCGCTTTGAATTACTTGGACTGACTACTCTCAAACAAAGAGGACAAAGAGTGAACCGTATTGAGACATATAAAATCCTTACAAATTTTAAGAAGCAAATAAAGAATAATTACAAATTTAACATCAACAAAAATCTCTAGGTCTTAGCAAAAACTCAACAATGCAATATTTAAACCTAATCCTCTTAAAAACGTTCTGCAAAATAGAGTAGTGGACATGTGGAATAAACTACCATTTGAAGTGATTAGTGCATGCTTTGTCAATCAATTTAAAAACAGACACGATTTGTACCTAAAAACTGGTTATTATTGTTTATGATTAGATTTACAAGATCTGATCTGGACGTATCAGCAAGCTAAGCTGCCTGTCTATCGTAACTTCATGAAAATATTGTTTATTTGATAAATATCTTAACAAAGCAGTTTTTTGAAGGCAGTGTTAATGAATCGATGTTAAAAGTCTAAACATAAAGTTTGATTTAACAAAGAATATTGTGAAGTAACTTAAATCTTACCCATGTTAATACATTTCATGGCGGTGAACAATTTCACATTATTAGTAAAAAAAAAAATATTTAAGAAACATAAAGAAAAAAATATGACATGCTCTAAACACTTCCATTAGTATTAGCATCCTGCAGAACAAAATGAGCGTCTCTGACATCTCTGACATTGTATGACTAGATTTTTGATGGCAAATTTTACCAACTATCTGATGAAGTATTAACAATCCTCCTAAGTCAAATCAGATATGAGGTTTTTTCTATGATTTTTTTAACATAATTATCATGTTCAGTTTATCGGATAAGATTTTTTTTGTGATTTTTTTTATATCAAAATGTCCACATGTCCAAATCTGACAAGAGTTTTGTGATCATTGACATCAATATGAGAAAATACCTCTCGATTTCTGTTTCGGGCATTTTCGTTGACTGAATTTAAATAATTCTATTTGTTTTAAGGTAGACCATTACACATGCCTAATCACATTGATCTTTTTGTGGCATTGACTTCATCGATGTCGACTTCGACTTCATAGACGATCATAATGCTGGTGTGTAATAGATTAAGCATCTGTCAATTTTGTCAATTGCCTAATTTATCGAAATACACTTTATGTAAATTTCTTTAGCCCACCCTTTGGTTTCCTTTCGTTTTGTACCTTCTTTTAAAGTGTATCATTTCTATTACAGTTTCCTATCAGTGGTTCAAACTCTACTGAAAGTAAGGGCGCCTCACACCACAATGAAAATTGCAACAAAAAATAATACTCCTCTGCACGTCGCCGTTGAACTGGAGTGTATACCGGCGTTGCTCCTCCTTGTAGAATATGGCGCTTACCCAGGTTGCTTGAGCGACGTTGGAGAAACACCGATGCATATGTCCGTTTCAAAGAAACTGTCAGAACCGTTAAAGTGCTTAGCAAATATTCCAATTGATGAAGACTCGTACTTTACGCCATATATTGATTTGAAGGACTCGGGCGGGTTTACACCATTGCAGGTCGCTGTTAAGGAACAATGGGTTCAGGGAGTGTGCATTTTGTTGGAGGCCGGAGCTAACGTGGATATAGTCTCTGATAGCGGAGATACTGCTCTGCATTTCGCTGCTGAATCAGGCAGTTCGGAGCTCCTGGTTGAGATTTTGAGTGTTGCAAAAAAAGGAGAAATGATTGATATCGCAAATAAGGATGGAGAATCGGCTTTATTCAAAGCGGTGATTAATAATCATTTAGATTGCGTTCGCAGCTTGATTTTGGAAGGTGCATCGATTTATGTTAAACTTCCTGATGACGTGAGCATGATTCATAAAGCTGCTGAATGTGGGTTTACTGATGTTTTAAATGAGTTGGTTAAAATTGACTCTAATTCGGCCAATCCGACGATTAACGATATCGATAAGCGATATGCGATTGGGATGAATGCGTTGCATTTGGCAGCCTTTCACAATCGCGTCGATTGCGTTGAATATTTGTTAAAATATGGTGCTAATATCAGAGCTAAGACTTCTAGCTTACCGCATTTTCAAACGACTGCCTTACACTTGGCGGTTACAGAAGGTCACTACCAAATAGCAGGCTTAATTTTGAAGTATGATCGAAAGGCAATCGATGAAGTTGATTTACATGGATGGCATCCAATACACGCTGCTTGTCACAAAGGCCAACGAGAATGTATAGCTTTGCTGATCAACGCTGGTTCAGATCTCTCCGTCACAACGTATCACCCGAAACGTTCAGCATTAGACATGCTGATACATAACGTGTCGCGACCAAAGGACTTTCTTGAAGAAGTCTTGGATTCATTCATCTCCCTGAACGGATTTAGTTTTACCCATTCGAAGTGCGAAGTTAAAGTAGACTACGCTCCACTGATGCCAAAAAATGATAGCGTAGAACAAATGAAAGTGATTGTTTGCCTTCTAGAATCTGGGAATAGATACGAGCAAAAGAAGCTTCTGCTGCATCCCTTAATAGAAAGCTTTCTATACCTGAAATGGAGAGCCTTAAGTCCTTTCTTCTATGGATTACTAGGATTTTATGCAGTATTCGTAATTGCGTTGACGTCCTTGGTGTACGCGACGTACTATTCAACTGACGCCCATTTCACACCTCCAGGACTTGGTTTTATAAGCGTATTTAAATACATCCTTTTTGTATCCATATCCTTCATAATAATTCAGGTGAGTGATTTTTATTAACCTGGCTATGTGGGATCATTATATACGATTCTGTCATGTCTGAAATATAGTTTATTTTGTTATAAAATTTTAAACCTAATTTTAACATCCCGGCTCACCAACCGACAATTAGGTTAAGTATTGTGAACGCGCATATTTCATTCTCGAAACATTGGACTTAGACATTTGAAATTACACGTCCGCAGATGTCTTAGGACAGATTTCAGATGTATTTTGCCGAAACCACATTGTGAAATTTTGGTTGGAATATCTCATATTCAAGCTACACTAATATATTCGGAATTACGCCATACATTTTAATCAAATAATAACGTCAACTATTGGCGCTTAGCCAAACTCCGCCATTAGCTAAGAAACAAACCGCGCCGCCCTAGGAGGTTACAATGGATCCCAACCTTGTTCGTTCGCCGGCTCGTGGGCGCTCATCGATTTTATTAATTAAATTAATATTCAGATAAAATTGATCCTTGGCTATTTGTCGGGAAAGTCTTGGGGTGACACAAGTGATTTTTTATCACGTAATAAAAACATACCTCTGCTGTTTTGTCTAATGTTTTGTTTTATTGAACCATATTTAAACCAGGACTAACATTAGCCCGGGTTTAACCGATCGGACGCCAACAATGCTTATAGGCATTTTGCGTCTTTTGACAGTTCCGCGCTTAGTCCTTTCGGCCAGCCCCCGTATATATTATATAAATATATTATATATATATGACTAACAAGATTAATTATTAGGTAACAGAAGGGAATTCATGAAAGACGATATTGTTAATATTTATTTACAAAATCGACCGAAAAGTTGCGGCGCAGTTTTTTGCGCGTTAAACTGGCTTCCGTTCGGTTGAAGCCTAGTTCTTCTACATATTTCCTAAATGGTTGAATGTATCAAATTAAAATCAACTCGTTTGTACCTGCAGGAAATCGTCTATATGAAAAAGAATATATTCCATTACTTCATCAAACTCGAGACTTGGGTGAAACTCGGATCTATAGTGATGTCGATAACATTCGCCGTGATCAAACACAATGCCGAGTACGAATGGCAATGGCCACGGCACGTTACCACAGTTGCCATACTTTTATCATGGACAGAGATGATGTTCTTGTTGTCGCGTTTTCCGAACTGGGGCTATTACGTGCTGATGTTTTCAAGAGTGGCGCTCAATGTTATAAAGGTATCTATAATATTTAACATCGCGTTTTTTATCGTAGTTTGTCAATAAGCAATTGAAGGGTTACGGGGGAAAACGATCAATATCAACATTGAGCATTGTAAATTTTACTAAAAATGTGACACTTAAAAATATGACAGCAGTTGTTTGAGCGAGGAAAAAATATATTTAGACTGTAAACCAAATAAAGTTGAGTTTCCACAAAAAATACATTTTACTTAAATGTATACCTCAGAAAAAAGTATCTCATCTTAAAAAACAAAATTTACATTGGTCTTTTTCCCCCTAACCTTCTATAATAAATGACCAGTCATTTATCTATACTATCTATACTAATTTTATAAAGAGGTAAAGTTTGTGAGGTTGTAGGAAGTAATCTCTGGATCTACTGAACCGATTTTGAAAATTCTTTTACCAATAGAAAGCCACCCTATTTGTGAGTGTCATAGGCTATAATATATTAATCCGAAAAATGAAAAGACTTTTTCGTGGTAGTCGGATTTGCAAAGTAAGTCGGAGAATAAGCGGCCGAACGAAAATGTTTCTAACTAACGCTGCCTTAACTATGAGAGATATATGATTAAGTTCTAAAGAAAAGTTGTAGAGCTTAATAATGCCTACAAAAAAGTCAGCGACAGCATATGTATAGCTTTTATATTTAAGTCACAAAAAGTAGTATTTTATATTTAAAAAATAACTTAAATCGTTAGGTCATGTTTACTGGTCATATTATCAACAATTATGAATTCTTATCAAAATAAGTAAATTTGTCGTCTCAAGTGTTTAAAACAAAAGACTTTTCCCTTTTACTGCATAAATAGTTAAAGAGATAATACGTCATAAGTATGGAACCGCGACCGTGTCGTACAATTTTTTCCTTTTACTGCATATAATTTCCCTTTTACTTCATAAATGGTTAAAGAGATAAGTTACTCACAAATGAGACACTCACAAGAAGACACTCACAAATACCGGTAATATAGTCAAATTGGCATGCAAATACATACATACATATGCAGTAAAAATATAACCATTCTTTTGGCAGTCAGGAAATAAATTATAGCAGTCAGTACTAACCGGACCACACTCATAATTTCATCACAAGTAAAAAGTTTTACCGCCCAACGAAGTGGGCACGGATCAGCTAGTTTAGGTATAAATCTTAAACTGACCAGATAGACCATCTTCTAATATTTGATATCTGTAAGATAAAGAAATTTTTTAATTTACTGAAATATCTACCTATACAGAATGAGTTTTTAATTAATGACATCCTTGTAGTGGATGATTCGGTACGACAAAAAAAACAAGTTTTTTTTTTATTATTAAAAAAAAAATTTTTTGCTTTTTTTAACCGATTTTGTAAATTGTATCTATTGAAGAAAAGTTTGAGAAGCGTAGAGCGTACTTCGCCATCTAGCGGTAGGTAGCGCATCGTGCTCATAGCTTTAAATACATTTTTTTAACAAATTTTCAAAACAAACAAAAAATATTTTTTTTTGTGTTTTTCTCAATTTTTTATATTTTTGTTGTTTTTTAATTCCTTTGTTTAATTCGTCGTACTGATTCACACACTACAAAGAAGTCACAAATTAAAAATTCATCCTGTACAGAAAAAAAGAGCCAAATTTCACTGTGTAAAATTAATAAAAGCCGCTGTTTTGATATTTTAACAATACGAAATTATTCAAGATGGTATCCGCCATGAATAGCAGGCTTGAATAGTAATTAGCTAATTCAGGTCAAATTGAATTATTTAAGAATAAGGGAATAAGGGAATAAGTGACGCCTAGGCATTGTTAAATGAAATATATGCATTTGAAATGAATTAATATCAGCTGATAAAGAAATCCATAAAATATCGTGTCGCATTCAATCTCATAATAGAAGCTATTAATGTTAATTTGGAAAAAAAGTGAATATTTAGAAGAGGGTTTAAAATAGAAATATAAAAAGATATAAAATTATATTCACTGTACGAATTATGGTGTAATATTTATGGTGATAAAGCACGTCATTACGTCTCTCATAATTCCCTGTTATCATAACAGATTGTCAATTTTTATTTATTTGCTAAGAAAGATATCTAAGAAATGATATTAATTATGATATAATTGAATTAGAAATATACAAAATAATAACAATCTTTGGATAACAAAACATCGAAATATACATTGAAATGGCCTGAAGTGAGATAATGTTAACGAAAGGGAAAAGGAGAAAAAATAAATCACATATATAATTAAAAAAAAACAAAATTCAAAATCGGGCAATAAAATAGAAAAATGTATATAATTTAAAATGCGTAATATCTACTAATATTAAAGCTACAAATGGAAGCTACAATGGAACTCCACATATGAAGCTCAATATGGACCACATATGGAGCTCGAGTTCAATAACTCGATGGCCAAAGCCTTGAACATTGATCTGTCGTTTTGGGTTCGAGGCGTCAGTTCAGATAGTTTTGAAGAAAAAGTTACGGTCAAAAAATCAAACCATCAGAACACAGCACCGAACGGGTGTTAGAGCCACCGAACAACTCTAAATATTAATTTTGTCCTTTTTCAGGTCCTTCTCACGTTTTCTTTCCTGCTGATTGGGTTTTCCATCGCTTTTATGCTGCAGTTCCATTCTAAAGCACCGTTCGACACACCATGGGCTGCAATGATCAAGACCTTAGTCATGATGACGTCAGAGTTCGACTACTTGGCTCTATTCGAAGAAACCACCGAAGAAGACCCGATGCTAGTAGGAAGAATCATGTTCGTGATCTTTTTAGTACTAGCATCAATAGTATTAATGAATTTGCTGGTCGGTCTTGCCGTAAGCGACATCAACGACTTAGCGATTCAAGGGAAAATGCAGCGACTTTCTAAACAAGTCGATTTCTTAGGGACTTTAGACTCATTCTATAATGAGTCAATCATAAGACTAATGCCAAAAAGCTTCTCTAACAGACTCCGAGCTGGAAGAAACGTAGAGACCTCTTTCACTATTCACCCAGCAAGACCGCAATGGCGGCACTACAATTTCTTACCAACCGTAATAAAAGACGCAATACTTACTAAAGCATCACAGCAGAAACAGAAAGCTGACGAAACAGAAGCTCTACAAACGCTTGTCTCCCAAGTGAGCGATATACATACGCGCATTCACTCGTCGAAAAGAAGAAGATCAGTATATAAAAACGAACCGAAAGTGCCCAAGACGGACGCGGTAGAGGAAGAAGAAGTGGAAGTGAAACCAAAACAGAGGCATCTGAGGCATAAAGAAATTGTAGAAATAATCGGTGAGGTCAAAGAAGAGGTCAATGAAGTGAAGAATGAGATGGAGAAGAAATTAGATAAAATGAATGCTGAAATTGATTACTTGGCGAGGATGGTGAAAAGAGTTTTAGATCGAATAGAAGTAAAAACGAAGTAAAGTAAATATTTAAATTTGTTTTATATAATGTGAAGTTTATTTCTATATATGTATTATATTGTATAACACATATAATTTTTATTTTTAGTATTATTTTTTTATAAAAAACACCAACCTTTTATTAAATTTAGATTTAAAAACCACTTAAAATGAAATCAAATGCGTCAGTTCGCGCGACAAGAAAATATGCCAGATAAAGACCGTCTAAGTCTAGTTGGTTGTACGATTTCACCTTATCTTGGGCACAGTATACCATTGGGTAACGTATCATAGATATAATGATTGAGCTATATTTTTCACATAATATTTTTTTGTAAACTATTTATGTATCAGTCTGTACCTCTTATCAACAACCTGCATGTCCAGTTCTTTTATTTGTGAGTTACTTAATAAAATAAAATTTAAAAAAAAAACGCATAATCTTATTATTATTTTATTAAACTAAAATCTTTAGTGAATGGGTAAAAGGGAGGATAAGTTAACATTTTGAGTAAACCCACTTAAGATGTAAAACTATTCGAAAAAGAAAAATATATTTTTTTTAATGTAAAATGCTAAGTCGTATAAGCAAATAAAGAAATATCGAATAGTGAAAAAGTGCAAATTAGACGATTTTTACGCTTTGGTTTATTTAGGACCTTGACCTTGGTTTATTTAGGAGGTTGACGGGGGTAAGTGTCTTGGGGCTCTCTAAACGAGCAAGCATGCTTGTCAAGCATCGCGTCGCGGGCTGGGAGGAGATCGTAAACCGCAGGAAATATGCTTTTTTTTTAATATTTACCAAAAATGCCCTATTTTGCCGTTTATACCAGGGAGTCACGTTAATTAGACGTAATTGATTGATGAATGACGCGATTCCCTGGTACAAAATTAGGCATTTTTGGTAAACATTTTAAACAAATATTTGCATATTTTCTGCGGTTTACGACCCCTTCCCAGCCCGCGAAGCGACGCTTGACACGCATGCTTCATCGTCTAGAGAGCCTTTTACATCCGAATAGTCGAGTATTAATCATTACATTTATATATTCCAGCCACTGAAATCGAGATTGTTAGTCAAAAATTTCACCGGGGGCGTAGCTCAGATGGTAGAGCGCTCGCTTAGCATGTGAGAGGTACCGGGATCGATACCCGGCGCCTCCAAATACTTTTTCTAAACTTTAAACGACATTTTTTCATATTTTATACAATAAATGTCGTAAATTTTATACAAAAATATACTTTTTTTAAAAATTACGATGGACCCTCATTTCGTAAGCTGTACGAAATTATGTTGATTATTTATTTTTAACCACGTCTACCGGAAATACGCGTAACTACTACTACGTAGCTAGCTAAAGAAGTGACCAAAAGAAGTAAAAGCCGTTCGTCACTAGAGGGCGTGTAATATAATAAAAATAAATATTTTAATCTTTATTCATTTATTTATTAACTAAAATACATTTTTTTATCTTCATTTTACTATAATTTGTTCAAATATATTTACATTATTATTAATAATAATATTATTCAGCGCCACATATCGGCGACCGATCGAACTACTTCCATCCAATGCTTCCATAACAAAAATTAAACAGTGGATCACGAAATGAAGTTTATTTGACATTACTATGTCACAAATATGTTTATTTAAAAGAATATTAGATACATAAAAACTTAAATATAACATTTATTAAAATTTAAAGCTAAATACGTCAGTCAAATAATATATCTGCACTATGAAATAAAATGTATTTAATACTATCGTCTTTATTCTAGTTTATCTACTTCTGCTTCTGCCAATGAAATTAGGTATAGCAGCATCAAATCTTCATGTCTGTCGTTTCTATCGGGAACTACTTGTTCTCTGCCGGGTTCTTCGGTGACAGCATCTCGTAACACCTGAGGAATCCTCTTCTTTGTCATGTATTTATTGTAGTCGGTTGGTGGAAGGCCTACGTCAGCGATCTTCTCTGGAACTTCCGATGGTTCATTTTCTGGCGCTGCAGGCTTCGGGTTTAGTATTCTTTTCATTCTGCGGAGTAGCGCAGGTCTTCGCTTGCGAACGCTTCGGCGTCTGGGGCCAGGGTATGGTGAGCATTTGCATTCCTGAAACAAAACAAAAAACGTCATATATACAATTAATTTGTATCCTATGGTATGGTTGACGATCCGTAACATATTATTATCAGAAAAAAACACGGCCCTGTGGCATAGTGGTTAGTACGCCACATTATAAGGTTCCGGGTTCGATTCCAGGCTAGGTCACCAAGTTGGGATAAAATTAACGGATTTGCAATTCAATTATGTCGATCTAATGTAATAACAAGACACACACTGTTATACGCGTACATAGGTATATATAAACACTTCATAGTAAGGTTAGTTGTAAGAGTTTGCCATTTGATAATAAACCCACCCATAATGAAATTCCACAATAAAAAGTTAAAACAAACAAAAATCAGAAAAAAATAAAAAAATAAATCTACCTGCTTATAAATAGGATAAAAATGAATTTACCGCGTAAAGTTTGTAGCACCCGACGTTTCAGCGACGTTGCAGCCGCCGTTGTCCAGCCGACGTTGGGTGCTACAAACTTCACGCGGTAAATTCGTTTTTATCATATTTATAATGTCAAACAACCGCGATAGTCTTCGATTTCATATCTACCTTCTTGCTATCGATGATCCATTTATTGATGTACCGGTCGATGTTCTTAGTCTCATCTCTTCCACCAGTTTTCATGGTCAGCAGACCAGCGAGAGCCTCCAGTTCCAGTGCGATCAATGACAGTTCCATGACGTCCGACTAGTAGGACTAACCAGGATATAATGAGTTCTCGGGACTCGCTAATCGGGCTTTTATTCAGAGTCCCAAAACTTGCGCAAAACTTTCAGTTTAGGTCGTTTCATCGGATTTTTTCATGCAATACATATTATGGTATATAATTAAAGGTGATATTCACATACGCTATTGTAGGCCTTTCCGATGAGAGCACACTGAAAAACACATTACTGAAATATGGCAATACAGCGGACGTCAACCTTTTTAATATGCTCTAATCATAATCAATAATTTATTATGGTTTAGAAATATGTGGTTTCTCTATTTGAGGACATTTTAGATTTAAGAATGTACTATTATAATATCTACAATCATAGAGAATTTTATTAAAGCCATTGCTGTCGTATTTTAACATAAAAAACTGTTTTTGGCGGAAATATGCCGAGTAATGACAAATTAAAAAGGCTTCCGTACACAACTGTTCTGCTTAAAAAACTAATTAATTTTGTACCTTGTCAAATGAAGCACTTCCAGTCGTTACAACAAAATAATAATAAAAAAAATGATATGATATCAGTACATAAGTAGTTAATCAAAATATATTATCAATGTCGGGAAACAAGAAACATAGTAAAAATAGAAGCTTAGAAACTTAAAATTAGGACCATTTTTTGAAGTGTAGGTTTTTTTATTTAAATTCAAGCTAAAAAAAATATTTTTTTAAATATAGTAAAATTTAGGTATTATTCATTTTTTTTATTTATCCCAAATCCGTTTTTTACGTAGAATAAAACGTTATTTTTTGTTTTTTTTTATTGGTAGAAGTTTTTATTGGTAGAAGAACCTAACAAGGTTTTTATAATACATTGAATTGGCCAGTATTCCGTTTCTCGTAAGCCTATTCTTAGTTGGTTCTGACACAAAAGCAATAACAACCACACGGATTCTTTGGATTTCCGTTTCTGAAAATTTAGGAACTGGTTCCAATTTTCCAATTCTTATTATCATGAGTTCTATTTGATATATCCAATGATTCCAGGCGTCATCTGCTTTGAAATGTTCGTTCGGTTTTTTTATTAATGTAATTATTTTAGTGTAAATTGCAGTTAGGCATATCTAATATGCAAAAAAAATAGTTTCCAGACAATCATTACTAAGTACGGTTGACTGTTTTGCAGTATCTCCTGCGCTATAGTCATATCCATGTCAAAGTATTTTCAGACCCCGACAAGCTCGATTTAGATGTAAGTTTGGAATGTATGCAGTTTAGTAAACTCTTATACATTGAATACTATTTTATGACACCTCAGTAAATTCATTAAACTTATTGCGAATCAGTATAAATCTTTGCTTAATCTCTATAATGCAGTTTAGCTAACTCAAACAACAACAAACAAAAAACTTTAACTACCGCCACATATGTGTTTATGAAGCTTATACACCATCATATAGGCATTTAACGCGTCTTCAAACATATACATCTCGCTTATTTATAGAGATACAGCAAAAAAAATACAGATTCAGAATTAGTGTGATGAATATAGCGGGAAAACCTCTTCAATATAGGCAAGTATGGTAAACTGTAAACAATCTTTGCTCATATAAAATCGAAGACTATCGCGGTTGTTTGACATTATAAATAGGATAGAAAACGAATTTACCGCGTGAAATTTGTAGGACCCGACGTTTCGGGGACGTTGCAGCCGCCGTTGTCTAGGGTAGACTGCAGAGCTGTCAGTCCGTTGTTTTGCGGCCTACCCGCCAACAACGGCGGCTGCAACGTCCCCGAAACGTCGGGTCCTACAAATTTCACGCCGTAAATTCGTTTTCTATCCTATTTATAATCTTTGCTCAATCTCTATAATGCAGTTTAGCTAACTCTGCTATATTTAAAGAAAAAACTAACTTAAACTACCGCCAAATAGTTGTTTATGAAGCTTTTAAAAAAAGTTATTTAGCCTACGGCCATTTTGTTGTTGAATAGTGAATTGTTCTTAAAAATAATAAGTTTATTCGCCGTCATATAGGTGTTTGACGCGTCTTAAAACGCCTAAATCTCGCTTATTTATATACAGTAAAGATTTTACAGGTTCAGAATAAGTATGATGAATATAGTGGGAAAAAATAACGCAAAAAACTTGCCTATATTAATATATGCAAGTTTGGTAAACTGCGTTAATACTGTTATGCATAATGTCTAAGAATAAAAAGACGTTTCATAACACATTTGTAATTATATCCCTTTCTGTTTAGACTGCTCGTTTTTCGGCCATCTTTAAATAATCCTCGAACAGGATCCATTTTAGCCCTAGCTACGACGACAGTGAGGAAACCGAATATGAAAACGTACCTAAGCTCCGGAGGAGATGGAACACGTCAATGATGTCCTTAGGAAAACTGGATACGGAAAATATCGCAACCCACGCACGCTAGAAGAAACTTAGAAACCAATCAGATGGCTAGTATTCTTACTACACATCAAGGGAGTGACGGATCGAATAAGTAAAACGCTGAATAAATTCGAAATAAAAACCATCTTCAAACCTACCCAAAGTATATTTCGGTCTCTGTAAATGGTTTAATATCACTGCAAACCCGGGAGTGTATAAGATCGAGTGCACCTACATGAGACAAGTGTGCTACGTGCAGTTTACAGCTTACTTTAAACGGTTACTTTTGCTGTTAAAAACCTTCAGAGAGAAAAAAACGGCGATCTGCGAACACATCTTGAATAGCGAAACACATGACTGAGTGCAGTTTCAAAATCCCATTGTGCTATCCAAAGAACAAATATATTCTTTCCGTATGACACGGTAGGCCATCGAAATAAGAAGATCTGAGAACTAGAAACTAGAAACTAGAGACGAAGGTTTCAAACTCTCTACTAGGTACGTGAAACCATCTTCTTAAAATATTTTTAACGGCCGGCGCCGAGCGCTAGGCCGCGAAATGTGATACAGTCAGTGTTTTAAACTTGCTCCCACCTTCCCGAATCCGCTACAATCTGCGCAATAACAGTAGCAGTATGCCTCCTAGCCGCAAAGCATCAATGGATAACTGACAGCACTTTAGTCTATCTTGTACAACAGCCGTTGTATCAACATCGCCAAAATATCGGCTGCTGCAAAGTTCTCGCAGTAAAAATCGATTTTGTTTTAAATTAGTCACAGTTTAGAATTTATTAAATAATGATTAAACCTTACTATATCTTTTTATTGTTCGCAGTATAAAAGGTTGCGAGATAAAGGTTGCGAGTTCGCAGGATAAAAGGTTGCGATTCCCTGATCTCTCATGCCCCTCTAATGATCTCATTATTAGGATTTCGAAATTAATGCGAATCCCATTAGAATTCAGTACTGTTCGAAATTTCAACGGAATAACGGTACCTGGTATAATTATTTTCAGGTCTATTACAACGTTCGCAAATGTTAAATTTCTCTCTCATTGAGAGCTCTCGTACATTTTCTATTATCGCTTGTAGTTATTCGCAATATCGTGTCGCAATGTCGTGTCGAATAGACCCCTCACCAGAATGTGTCGTGTTTTTTATACCGCATATAAATGATTAGACATATTTAATGACGCCATAGATTTAATTAAAGAATCGATCAAATCTAGTCTATTTTCAACTTCTTGCGATTGAACTAACTGCACTTACACTACATCCTTATATTATATTATATTGGGCTTGATTGAATTTTTCAATGAACTAAAATCGGTATTAGTTCAAGCCAGCTTGAAAGGCAATACGTTCGAGAGGAATATAAAATTAACGGTTGTCACTTTTCCAGCATAAAACTATCAATCGTACATTAACCGGCATAATCTAAGAATGGAATATACATATGTTGGAATTGAGCAATCTAATACGCTATATAATCAGTATTTAAAGTCAGAACTTACTTGTGGAGGAAGTACACCGAATGTTGTTGTTGGTATACATCAAACAATAGAGGATATTTTGAGAAAAACAACTTTTTTTTGTTCAGAAAGAGTTCCATTTTAAGTATTCATATTACATTATAATCTATACCCTAATTTAATCAAATTATTTGCAAAAATTGCTTACAAAAATGTCAAGAAACGAATGGTAAAACCGTAACCTCATGCCTTTTTGATTCTGTCACCCAGCTTGGACTAACCGTTCTAGGGTGGACAAGAAAAAACGTAAATATTAATAACAAAAAAACATAAAATTAATTATAAATCAAGGTGTTTACGCTGAATAAAAACTACTTTGGACAGTTTAGTTTCCCACGGCGATCTCAGCACCTCTTTAATTGAAATAGAAATAGAAATATATTTACTGTCCAAATTATGCTGTAACATTAATGGAGATATAATATGTCATTGCGTCTCTCGTAATTCCCTGTATCGTAACAGAATGGCAATTTTTAATTATTTGTTAAGTTTATAATATCTAATTAATTGATGTCATTATTGCACTGGCTCGCCTACAATATCTAACAAATGATATTAATTATAATAAAGTGCATTTATACAGAAAAAAAATAGTTGAAATCTTTCGATATTAACACATCGAAGTATAGATACGTTGAATTGGCCTGATTAGCATAATGTTCTAGAAAAGATATATAAAAATAACTAAAATACACAATGGGCCCGATTGCGTTTCTTTGTCAACTAAAACTGAAATACTTAAGTTCAAGCGAACGAGACAGAGCAATTCGGTTAAAGCCGAACATGAAACGAACTATCGTTGATAAAAACTAACCGTAAAACTTTTTCTCGTTCGCATAAATTTGAACACATTTCGTGCGGTGTTAGATTCAGATGCTTTATCTTTGGTGGGTAGTTTTAATGCGAAAAGTGACAACCGTTCTTTTCTCATTCCGCTCTAGCGTATTGCCCTGTCTCGTTCACACGAACTAATTTCCGATTTTAGCTCACGAAGAAACGCAATCGAGCCCAGTATTTAATCGGCACTGAACTTATAGGAGAAAAAATAAAATAAAAAATATTCACCATTAATATTATTAAAAAATTGCATATAAAATAGATAAATGTCTTCTTTCGGCAGCTCTTCTAATCCACTAAGAACCAGCTCGTAGGATTAGGTCATCGCTTTCATTTAGTCTTCCTATTTTCGGTCGCCAGCAACATTGCCCCCATTTGTAATCTTCCTTTTTACTGATGCATCTTGATATCTAAAACTTACCGTACGACATATGGCTTTAAATTATGTCATTGTGGATGCAATCTATCAGTGTTATGAACAGCAATATTTGATACATTGCCCTAAGCTCGATTTTTGTTTTATATGTCGGTGTTTTACCTACGAACCAAAATGTCAGTTTTGCAAATCTAACGAATATTATATATAACCAGGAGTGCAACCGGTAAGAACTCACTAGAAAACCAGTTTCGTATTGCGAAAGTTCTCGTATATCGGCCTAAGCTCTAGAATACCTTATATTTCAATATTATAGTGTGTCCCTCTACCCAGGTCTTTTAAAAACTAAATACAACAAGTATAATAATAATAATAACAATAAAACGCGTTATTCGTACGAAAATGCCAGCTTATTGCCAGCAGGCAATAAGCCTAATAATAGAGCTAATAATAGAGCTAGCCTAATAATAGAGCTAACCTGTGTAAGCATATAATAAAAGCAATAAAAAACACGACTGCCGTTACTGTATTTATAATTATTTTAATTACTGTTTCCTATGAAATATTTGTGGTTTATGTATTTATCCACAAAAATACATATTTATTTTAGAAAGGCACTATATTTTTGAATATCTAAAAACCGCACACGCGGCTGTTTATATCCACTTGCCACTATTTATCCCTTTTTTAGATATTTTGATAGTTATTTAACCTTCCACATAAGACGCTTTAACGAACGCCAAAGACCGCATCGAAATCCGCCCAGCGATTCTGTTACCTACTGTGAATTTATCGCGATCAAACAGTCATACAGACAGCCACAGACAGACAGACGCATTTTGTGGACTTTGTTTCATAATTGTGTAGATACTCGTCAGTAAAAGAAACGTCCACTTTTGGCTTTTGAGATGTGGCATTTTCGCTTGAGAGGGCAGTAAAGGTATTTGAGGTTCTACTAGGCCGTAAGTCGTAACATTGTTTTTTTTCTATTCTTCTTAGTTTTTTCTACATTACACATCGACAAATTGAAATTTCTTTAAGAATAACCAATTAAAAATTACAATATTAATATTTTTTTTATATAATTAAGGATCTTTTATTTTTAGGTCGTATATTAAGCTTATAATGTCCACCTCAGCGCAAACATGGTTTAGTGGGGTGACATTTTGCGAATAACATCAGTGCCTGTGTTTCTATTGCTGCTGTGGGTTATGATTAGTTTTAAGACATTTTTTTACATTTCCATTTACGTCGTGTCTAATTGTTTGCAAAACACCCCTCCTTGACGTGTCAAAATATTT